>VWZV01009808.1:90367-243793 GCA_013397155.1 Irena cyanogastra | reverse complement strand
GGGTGCGCCCCCGGCGAGCGAGCGGGTGGGTGCCGCGAGGCCCGGCCGCCGCCTTCCTCCCGCCGCGGGTGAAGAGAGGGCCGGGGCCGCGCTGACACGGCCCAGGCCCCGCACGGCCCTGGGGCTGGGGAGCCGGCAGGCCCGGCCTCGCATGGGTGGCACCAGGTAAGGCGCCGGAGGTGTTCGGCGTGTGCCGGCGGCAGCGGCCGGAGCCAGGCTGGGGGGCGGCCGGCGGCCCGGGCCGGCGCACGTGCATTGGCCGGGCCCTGGGGAGTGTCGGGCCGGGCCCCGTGTTACCGACGGGCTATGGGGGTGGGGGAAGGTGGCGAGCGGCGAGCACGGCGGCTCCGGTGTCGGGAGAGAAGCTGCCGTGAGGCCTGGGTGCTTGTGAGGAGCTGGGGATGAAGTCACGGGCAGATGGGCAGTGCGTGGGAGCCTTTAGGAGAAAGAAGTTGAAGGCAGTTCTTACTTGTAGTTTGGAGCTTGCCGGCTCTGCGAACCCAGGGGATATACTCTGCGGACGCTGTGGATATACTTTTACTATAATTTACCTAATGCCTCTCTCGGAAGGAGGGCGTCATTTTGATGAGTTGAGTTGGAGGCAGCTAGAAAAATCTGTACCTGTCTTGTTTTGTGTGCTGCGGTAGGTTGAGTGATGTGTTTATTTCGTGGGGATGCAGATGGTGGGTGAAACCACACGAGTTTGGGAGTAGTGGTACAGGAAGGCCTGTGAATTTAGGAGTAATAGGTAAACAGGCTTCTGTGTGTTGTGAGAAGTAAGGTGGTAAGTTGGAGGGCGTCTAAACGCTGTGAAGGAAGGAGCCTTTGGGTGGTAGGAAAGCCTGTGTACGAATTACAGGCACAGTGGTAACAGGTTGCTACAAGGTCCTGAACTTGTTTTGTTTCGTGGCCAGTGTGGTTAGACTTAATGTGCGAGACCTTCGTGTGTAATATGAGCTGGTATGTGGACAGCAAGTCATGCGTGTTCCTACTGCTGTGCTTTGGTTTGTCTGCTGCTCACACTGGGAGCTGAGAGAGATGCGTGGCTGTCACCAGCTCTCTGTCTGGTGTGTGGAGATAGGCTAGAGCAGGTCTGTGTCCTGGAAACTTGAGAGGAACTGTGAGTTGATGTTTTACCTGTAATGAAATGGAAAGGCTGGATGTTTGTTGTTGTCCATGGAATACAAATGAGAAAACATACAGCAAATGCCACGTGTTGGGATCATGATAGTACTTTCTGGAGAAAAGTCCATGCGTGTGCTGGGGAGCTGTAGAACTATAGCTATATATGTTTTTAACAGGTATCAGGCACTCTAAATTTCTATTAGGTCATCAACACTGTCTTCTTGTAAGTAAATTTTCAAGGATGACTGTGGACTATAGCAAAGGGAAGGGTCTTGGGTGGATATTTGGGTATGGTTGAAAACAGGGGGAAGGATGAATTTGGATACAGGGTGAAGATTATGTTAGGATATGTATACATGCGCGTATCAGGGGAATGGTATTTATGCAAAAGGGAAACTGGAGTTTTCGTATTGCTGAGTTTGTTAGTCTGTGTATTGAGAGAGGAGGCAGGCAGTTTTGGCTGAGGCTATGAAAAGTTGGAATGGTGTGGGGGAGGGATGATGAACTGGCTCCAGGGTCCTGTACAGGTTGGAGGCTGTGGGGATTCTTTTCTGCTCATAGTATGGAGAGAAGGATTTTATAGTTATGACACCTAGTGAAAATGAAAAAAGTGAATTAAGATGATGATGCAATTTAGTAGTGTTATGAATATTACTGGATTAAAGGAGGTTACTGGACAGGCAAGGGGTTTCTGGTAAAGTGCTTTTTTTGTTTGTTTGTTTATTTTGTTCTGTTTGTTTCACTGGGTAAATTGACCATTAACTTTAAAGGTAAACTTTTGCTGAAACTAGCACTCATAATGGTGTTGACAGGTCAGCAGCTAACTAAAAGCACTTAATGTGGTGTAGACAAGCTCTGGTGTGGGTATGGGCTTGGGCTCCAGTACATCCATAGTGTGTATTTATTACATGCATTTTCTGTACCTTAACACTTAACCAAGTTTGCATATCCAGAGTATATTGTGTTTGAGAGAGTGCATCAGGACTTGAGGGTCAGAGATCTGTGGAAAGACGATGCATTTAGAATGGCGAGCTGCTTGCATCAGTTGGAAATGAGGACTAATTACATGTGTGTATCCTGTGTTCTGAAGTTTGGGATAGCATGTTCTATTTATTTGTGTAGCCCCTCATCTGTTGCTCTGCAGATATTTAGAGGAGGCTGTTACATAGGGTAGTGATTTAATTAAGGCACACAACATCAGGATGAGGAAAATGTAGTTAATGTAGTATGGAGAGGGCTGCAGAGAGGGTGCTGAGAACCATTTTTCTTTTATAGTGGTAGCCATGAGGTGATCAGTTAGTGACGTAAGGAGCGAGAGAAAGAAATGAGTAGTCTTGTTATCCTGGACAATCCAGTCCTCTTCTTGTCCCTGGTGTACATTGCTCTTTTCAACTTTTCCAATGCTAATCACTAATGTGTGCTTCTGACTTAGTGAACTTGTCTCAAGAAGTAAAAACCTATTGCAATTGAAGCTCAAGCCTGTGAAATGTGTGTTGATTAATCATTTCACATGCTTTCTGTCAAAAACTACTGCTCTCAGGAGTCCAATGGGGAGTAGAGAGTATTTCTTACATGAATGCGCTGCTTCCATATTACAAAAGAGAAAGGCACTAAAATCTCCTCTTAGTAGTGGATGTAAAAATCTGTCTTAATGAAGTATTTGTATTAGTCTTTGGAGCAGGGCTTATTTAGACTGCAGCAAGGGATGGGATATGCATAGAACAGTGTTCAGTGAGTATTGAGTGTCCTTAAATGGAGCAGACTGCAGCACACCTTGCTGAATGTTGCCATGGTGTTCAGCAGGGCTGGGATGGGCTTGGCTTGTCAGTGTGGTTTCTGTTGCTTGATTTGGTCTTGGTTTTTTTGGGGGTTTCTTTTCAAAAAAAAAACACTGAAAATGAAAATTGATCTTTTGGTAGTGCCTTGCATCATCAGTCCAGTAGGAGTGCTTAGATCTGCCATATAGGTTTCCTGCTGTAGCTTAGGAAGTGGGAAATGGCTGTTCTTTTCCAGTCAGCACTGGAAGATAATTAGCTAACCATTGGTTTTTACAAGCATGGTCTCTTCCAAGAGGATGAGAAAGCCTTGGTGAAAGAGTCCAAGCTGGAGACCCCATGTTTCTCGACTGTGGAGAGTGATTACTGTAACAGGCCATGCATATCTTTGCGTCCAAAATTTTTTGGGGTTTTTTTCCCTAGTGTTGATTCTTTCTGCCCACTACCTCAATCAAATGTGCTCTATTTTGTTTGGGGTTTATTTTTTCAGTTCTTGTCACTTGTCCACTGATCTCTCTGAATTCAGTGCTGCACTTCCCTCTCCTGTGAAAAAGAAGCATTCTTCAGATCTTGGGCCTTTTAGCAGCTGAAGTGATTCAATCTGAGTGTTGTTCTCCTCAGTAAATTGGAGGAGAGCAGTGGTAATTTCTTTGGAAAACTGTTGAAGTCAAAACTTTTGTTGTCTTGGTTTCTTCCCTAGGTATTACTTTTTTAATTCTGTGCTTCCATTCGTCCTTCGTGATGGTCTTCATGATTTGGCTTACGGCTGTACAGGGTGTGACTTGTGACTTCTTTCTTACTGTCTGTTAGCAGTGCAAATGCAGCATAAATGTTTTATGCATCTTAGAGGAGTCAGGTTTAGCCCCAGCCTCCAGCATATCAGGTAAACATAAAATGTTCAGGGAATTTAATGTCAAAATCTGGACCAGTAATTACAGCTTCTTAATAAAAAAAAAAACTGCCCAAAAAAGCTGCTTCTCTGACTACAGAATCCCAGAAAGGAGAAATTGAAAGATGATCCCTCATGTAAGGACAGGGATGCAGAGTTTCCAGAAAGATTATCAGTACTGCTTTTCTTAACAGACAATTTTGCAAACTTCTTAACTGTTTGGATTGTGTCTTTCAGCCTTAGACAGATGTCTAGTATGGGAAACTTTATTCAAACTGCTTTTAATTTGCTCAAGCCTTGTACAAATTTATATTTGTATCATATGATAAAGTCAGATAAACATTTGGAAGAATTTATGAGTGTCACTTCAGAAGAAAACTGGTCTAAAAATCTTCATGAGATGGTAAGGAATTACTGAGCTGGGGTAGCTCATCTCTAGTTTCTAGAGATGAGCAGTTCAGCTCATCTCAGTTTCTTGAGACATTATTGGCATGTTGAAACATAAGGATTGCCAGTGAGTGTAGGTTAAATTAGTCTTTTGGCTCTTGGAAAACCCTGTGTTGGGAGGGAAAGCACAAAGATGTTTTAATGTAGATAATGATGACAGAAGGGAAAATTCAGTGTCTTAGCAGCAGCAGCCTTTCTTATAATTTTGAAGGAAATTACTCAGGCCCAGGTATTTTTGTTCTGCTATAAAAATTTTTATCTACACCTCTTTTTCCCTGTGCTCCATTAGTTTCTCATTAACATTACTTTAGTCATTTTATGATGTCACTACATTACTATCTCCTGGCATAGGTTCTATTCGTCTTTGATGGGAAATAACTTTATTCATTGGGTTTTCTTTCAAACAAATAGTACAATTAGGTGCTTAAGTCTGTTTTCACAAGAGTTAACATGAAACAGATCAGAAAAACATTGCTTAAGCATGTTTCAGACTGGGCTGCTGGAGAATTTAAAATGGCTCTTTAGTGAGTATGGTAATGACATGTCAATAACCACAAACTTCCAGTTAAATCACAAAGGAAAGTGTAATTCGTTCTTTCAGTTTTCATGGGATTAGTGTGTTAACAGAAAATGTCATCTTCAATAATCCTGCTTTTGTGTCTCCACCCCAGTATAGGAACTTGACCTTTACTGAACGTAGAGCAAACATGGCTCTGCATTGTTAGCATATGAATTAATTGTTTTTATCAAGGAGGTAATGAAGTAAGATGATAAGGATTTGTTGAGCAGAGGAGGTAACAAGCTATTGTAAGTTTTTCGTGCAGTACTGCTTTGGTCTGTTCTCACCAGCTTGTTGGTCCTGCTAAAGGTAGGTGTATGTTTGAAACCTATGATTTTCTATTTAAAATTTCATAGAAAAAGAAAAATTGATAACAGGAGAGAACATGTCACTGATGGAGCTATTTGTAAAGAACTGATGTTTTGATTCAAGTGGGACAATAAATATTATGTTGGTCAGCTTATTCAGAAAGAAAAAAACTCCTCTATTCTGGGTGACTTTGTTGGTTAAGCTGATGTGCAAGTCATAAAAAGCATTATTGAGTACATGCTGCTCTTCCTTTCCTATCACCACCTGCAATGGAACCATTGATTGAGTTGTCTTTTCAGTGTTGTTTGAAAAATTTTATAAAACAGTAATTGTAGGTGATGTGTGAAGTATGTAGATCTTGGGTGGGCTATTTTTTTCTTTATTCAGAAAACTTTTCTAGAGTATCCCACTAGCTTTTGGAACTCCTAACCTGTAATGGGGTGGAAACAAAAGTGGATGAGTGGCGATACACTGCTGGTATCATTACTCCAGAAAAAGGAGCACCCTGTGCAGGCCTCCTCTCTAGGGCTTTTGAGGTGCTTGTTGGCAGCTTAAGTCTGTGGGTTTATTTCCTGCTGCTTGAGGCTCTCATAAATGAATGGACAGTATCTACCACATTGATTATATTTACATTAGCAAGCAGTATGCTGCAGTTGAAGAAGGTTGGAGAGTGGAGTAGTTAGGTAGATTCAGTGCCCTCAGTGTGTTTATGTTGTGGGGTTTATTTTAGACTAATTGTAGGCTGTTTCTGTGGATTGAGTATGTTCCAGGCTTTCCCAGAGTTTTGATGTGTGTCAGTCTTGGAGATGTTCAGAAACTTCTATGAGATGTGAACTAAACTACAGGAAGTGGATGACAGATTTACTTCAAAAGTGTGCTCCTAATTCAAACCAAAGTGCCAGTATAGCTGTGCCCACTAAAAGGCATGTTTGAGCACTGCAGAGGGTGCTGAGCTGTGCAGTGGGAGTGGGTTCTACTCTGCTGCTTCCTGAATGTTGCCAGGCCTGCAGAAATTGTCCTGCTGCTCTCTAAGGATTGCTTGTTTATCATGACTGGTAACTAAATATCTGTTCCCAAATTGCTATTGTCCCTAGTTCTGAAATTTTGTGTGAAGATGACTGGTGTTAAAACTACAATAAATTCTGGAGAGTAGTTCTTTCATGGAGTAGTAGTTCTTCAGTTAATCAAGAATGAAACTAGCTGTGTGAGCAGCAAGTTGTGAAGCCTGACTTCCTGTGGCTTTGTGTCTTGTGGTTGGGTATAGGGTACTGTGAGTTCTGTAAGTATTCTCATTTGTTTGGGGCACTGTCTGTCCTGTATGAGATGATGATTTTGGTGCAGCTGAGCTTCTGCTGCACTGTCCTCAGGGGCGCTAGTTGGGATAGCTCTCCTTGATGTGACTGTTTATTTCCACAAAACTCATAGGACCTGATTATTTGTGAAATATTTACCCTTGTGTAAACTTTTGAGTTGTGTTTCAGTGAAACTGTACGGACACAGACAACACGCACTGTAGCTTGGCTTGCTGGGGTTTTATTTTATTTTCCACTGAGGTTATTTCTTGTTTTACTGTTTGTGTGTGTGGTTGGTTGTCTGTCTTTTTTTAAAATAATTACCACTGTTTAAAGTTTCTTCCAAAAGAGTTAAAAGTATATTCCCCTCAACATTTCAGGGAATGTCTCTAGAAATAGGAAATTGTGTTCTTCATGTCAGCTTCTTAAGGAATGCTGAAAATCTCTTCTTTGTAAGTTAGATAAAATTCTTCAGGATATTGGACATGCTTGTTAAACCACATCCAAATAAATATGGACAGGTGTAAAGTTGCCTTTCTATATTGCAGCTGTATATATGGTACCACATACAGTAGTTTTGGACCATGATTCTAGGAGAGAAGTGAATGAGGGTTTTCATATTGCATAAGTCTCTGGAGTACAGCTAGACTGGATTTAGACGGTGGTGGATTAGCAATTGGAGGGGGCAGGGACTTGTGTTTCTGATTGCCCTTGTGACCTTGAAAAACTGCTGAAACTGTCATGTGCTTTGAAACTTTTCAGATGAGAAGTACTGTACTGAAACTATGTGGTACTGTGGGCTGTTTTGAGAGTTCTGTCTTCAGTGTATAAAGCTGAAGAAATTGTTCCTTTTGCTTCTGTTGAAGTGGGTCTATACTCAAAGCACTGCCTTCAGAGAGCTGTAAAGGTATGAAAGGTGAATATAGCGCAGATCTTACTCAGGGTTTTTTTTCTGTGTCCTTTCTTCTCCTGCTCTGTTTACCTAGTATAGTAATAAAATATGCCTGTACTACTTGTTCTGGTTCCCAACAGGAAAATCTTATCCTGGTCAAAAGGTACTCTGCATACCAGCTTGTGCGTAAGACCTCTCTTCAGATATGGTACTAGTTGCAGGCACTGGTTTCTGGCATCAAGCTTGGTTCTCTGGAATACTTGATAAAAATTGCTTATAGCTGGCTTTTTACTAAAAGGGTACTTTTTTTTCTGAGTGTTCATGTTCAAAGGAAACATGAAGTTCTTTTTTTTTTTTATTTTAGCTGTTGTAGAACTTGAATTCAGACCTAGCAGAGTCCACTGACTCCCCCAGGTAGTGTTCAGTCCCTCATCTTGTAAAAGGAGAAAGTAAAGCAGCTCCATCTAGCTCAAGAGAGCCCCAGTGCACAGTACAGACTGTCAAGGCTCATGGATGCCTCAATTTGGGTGTTGTCAGTAAGAACTGAAGTGACGCCTCTAAGGAGGTTATTAACAATGTCTAATTACAGGTGGGATTTACACTCAATGAGTGTTATTCAGTAATTGTGGGACTACTGCCTATACACGTATCAAATGGACTCCTCAGATGGGATGTTTATCCAGTTGCTAGCTTGTCATGTTTTCTATGCCTTTATCACTTTTCCAGGAGACATATTACAGCAAGAGCATTTTTTTGTTTCACTTTTCCTTTTCTCTGAGATAGTGTCTTTCCTGCTCTTTTCTTTGCTGATTGCTTATGCTGGTGGATGAATTTATTGGACTAATGCAAAGTCTAGGTTGTGTCTGATTATGTTACTCTGAGGAGTAGTTATCTAAACAAGTAGCAGGTTGTGCACAAGACTTCAAATAATAGATGTTTTATACATAAACAAGATGGAAATGTTGTGAAAACAATAGCTAGGGCTGGAAGGAAGAGGGGAGTGTGAAACTGTTCTGTAAATCCTCTGTAAGTGCACTGCAATTCAAAGTGCTGTTCAAAAGATAACCTCTAGTTCATAAGCATTCGATTGTTAAAAAGAATGTATTAATAACAGGAGTTGTTTGCTTTCCGTGAGGTTTTCCAACCAGCCCTTTTTTAGATTCTGTGCATCTCTTGCAGTGTAAAGAAACTGGAAGTAGTTCAATGTGTCTGTCTCTTACAAGCAGTTTGTGGGATCAGAGAAAAGACAAGCATACCACTTTTGTGGATGATTACATTGGAAAGAGATGTTTCACAGTGTTTGCTGGAGTCAAATAGCTGTGCAGTCTCCTCTGCAGTCAGACCTTAAGAGCTCATCTGTTTTTCCGTAAGTGGTAGAAGTGATAGTGTAACATTTTCTTGTGTTTTAAAATTGAAACAATAATTAGACTTGTGATGTGGAAGGAAAGGATAGTTAGGACTTTGCTGTAGTGCCAATGATGTTTTGTATCCTACTTTTATATCATAGTAAGCAGTAAATTTATTTAACTTTTGTTTGGCCTTTGGTTTGTCTTATGCTGAACCATGTCTGTACTATTATGTCTTCTTACAGTGTTTGAGTGTGAAAATAATGGAGGTTAGGAGCTGTTGAAGATCGATAGCTAGTTTGTAACATTAAATCAAATTGGATGGCATCTCAATTTTTTAACTAGAACATACTAAACATAAGGAATTCTAGGCCAGGGAACTGTTTGAAAATATTTAATGAACTCAAGTATAGTAGCTGTTGTTAAACAAAACAGCTTATTTTGTGATTTTGATTTTGTTATATTATTTTAATTTCAAGAAAAAAAGGGATGTTGTCAATTTAGCATATTTGACTTTTGGAGGGGAGGAGATAAGGTTACAAACAGTTGAAATGTTTCTCATGATTTTTAACATGAAGTGAAAGTGGTGCTGTACTTTGGGAGTCAGAGGGGAAGAAATACAATTCCAGTATAGTTCAGGATTCTTGAAATTAGCTTGTGTGCTGCTGTTGCCAGTGGCAGGAAATGGAGTTTAACATGGTTAGAAAAGTGTCTCTGTGGAAGGTAGTCCACAATTGTACTTCATTAATTCATATTTGGAAAAAACAGTTCCTTGAAAACTGCCATATATTTACAGATGTATTTAACAAGCGCACTGTTTTCAGTCTGAAGTTTTCTGTATTTCTGAATATGTAGAGAGGGAATGTAAGGCTCAGTTACGGCTGTAAGTAATCTTTTTTCACTGTTCTTTTTTATTCAGGCTTAGCAGATTCAGATGTTTTGTATAAATGAAAACTTGGGGTAGCAATGTCATTAACTGAAGTAACTAATTTTTTAGAAAGGTGTCTTAAGGTTTGTTGAGACTTGAAACCTGATTATGTTGTCAAGTTTCGCAAAGAACAGGAAGCTAACGTGGAAAACTTGTTGATAGGTCTTTCCTCATTGTCCCTTCCTCCAAAGGTCTTGTTTATTTGTTTATTGAAGCACTGATTAAAACAAGCTCTTGCATACAAAGCACATGTGGCAGCTTAGATCTGTCATGAGTTTTCAGATTTGTGCTTAAAGGCTATTTCTAAAGTCAAGTAATGGTCCTGGAACACTGTGTTGGAAACTCCATCTTCCTTTTCTGCTATTTATCTTCTTTTTAGTAGTCGGCATCTTAAGCTACTGCTAGTACAGTAAGTGGTGAACCAGGTCTACCTGTGAGCAGCCTTTCTTCTGCCCAGTTCATTTGTTCAAGTTGGTTTTTTCCAGTCAGTATTTACGCTCTCCTTTCCCTGAGTCAAAGTCTGATGCTGTTACTGCAAGGGAGAAGCAGAAATAAGTGAGGAGAGGACATGAAAAGTCATGTTCTTAGTACAGAAGAAAACTATGGTGCTTTCTGAAGAACTTACTGCATAAATGCACTGATAACTTCAGCTAATCTGGAGAATACTTGAGTAGGCAGAACACAGAATTCATCGAGGAGTATTCCTTCTTGCTCTCGTCATGGGGATCTGTTTTTTGTTCATTTGTCTGTACCTAATTTTAAAGATTTTTATCAGCACATACACTGCAGTGCCTTTTATTACCAAGTTCTGCTGCCTGCCACTACCTCTGCTTGCCTTTCAGCAGTATCCTGGCTCTTTTTGATACTGGCATGAGTAAAACCCAACAAGTAAAAATTTACCACTGACATTGCTGGGTGAGATGGGGAGGAGCTTTTTGCGATTAGTCTTCTTTCTCTGTCTTTATTTTTGTTTATGTTTGGTTTCTCTGGGCTCATTTTCTCCTGCTGAATCCACTCTTGAGAAGGACTGGGGGTAGTGAGAGTTTAGTCTATAGTGCTTTTTCCTAAACTGTGCAAGTTACTGGGTTTTTTTGGCCTGAATTGTGTAAGAAGTTTTCCAGGTAGTGGAAATCTTAGTGCTTTATGGATTTAAGGCGTCATGGAATTGGTAGGCTTGCATAACTGTTGCTGAAGAAGCAAAGATTTTTCTAAGGTCTTTGGATGACTGAGAAGATGTACTTTGAACTGCTTGGTCAGAGAAGGAAAGTAAGAGTGAGCTGATGTGACCCCAGATTAATTTTTGTATTAAGAGGGAAAAAACAAGTAAAGCTTATTATGTCCAACTGCCAAAAGGTAATGTCTTCAAAATCCTATAGACAGAAGAGTTTGTGTAGCTGGCATGTAATTCAGTTGAAGCTTAGCTTCTTCTGGTTGGTTTCTAGTTGTTAAATCTTATGCTACCTTGGTGAGAGTGCTGGGCACTAGATACATCAACTTCTTTGTCAGCCAGGCACCGCTGTTATGTTTTTGTAGCTGTTTAAAAACAATGGGTGTAGCAATGGGAAGCTGAGTCACTTAACTGTACGTAATGCAGCTTTGGTTTTGTCTCTCATTATGGGGAGTTTGTACTCTCTACCCAAACAGATTTTTGCTGCATGCTGCCCAGTTCATGAGTATCTGGTATTACTCTCTTTAAAGGTGAAAGGTCCTTAGAATAGTTTGGTTTTTCACCACTTTTCGGTATTTATACAGTACAGAAAAGAATTTTTGCTAGGCCTTTGCACACACTCAGGCATTTGCTTCTGGAACTCACTCATAATCCTGACTTTCATTAAGGAAGAGGTTCTTGTATAGTTACCTAAGTATGTTAGTGCTGTTGTATTTCTGCAGTTTTCTGCTTCTGACCATGTGCAGAATCCTGTTCCTTCTCGTGTTGGTACTTGGCTGTGTCTCATCTCATGGTAAGAGTTAGGTAACGTGCATATGTTGGGTATGTATTGCTGAGATTTAATTTTCTTGTAGTTTGTCTTCTTGAATCAGCTTGCTGCATGAGGATGTGAGAGCAACTACTGGTGCCCAAGCTGGGTTTGAAACTACCCATGACAGGAGGTGGACTTAGAGCAGTTACCAGTTCAGCATAGCCTCACTTACTGTAAGGCTGCACGGTGAGGTGTTTCAAATGAGGTTCTTGTGTAGTTACTAACTACATTGGTTCTTGACACTGGTGGTTTTGATACCTGATGACCTATCTTGTGAATGAAAGTTCTGTATTTACTTGGAATGTTACTGCTGTTGAAGACCATAGAGAACTCACGTAACTGTGACAGGGTTAGCAGTGTCACCAGTCGTGTTGCAGTTCTAAAGTAAAAGAATGTGGAATTAAATGTTGACATTAAAACATCTATTATAACTAAATTTAAAAGGTCCATCCCCTCTTTTGGATTTTCCCCAAATGCATAGCCTGCTACAGATGTTTATATGACTCCCTTCATAGTAGTCATTCCGGTTTAATTAAATACCAGCACTTGCTGACAAGAATATCTGTAGGTACACGAGAATGCAACAGAAACCAAAACTTTGCATAGCAAAGGTCATGGTAAGGAGTTTGTCAGAAAGTTTCTGAGCAAGTCAGGCTGTTTTTCTGTGCTTTTTGTCACATTTGCAGATTTCCTTAGGGGTAGGAGGTCTGCCTCAGCTCATCCACTGTGGTGTTTGTCATCGCTTAATGTGTGGTTAGAGTATCGTACCCACTGCCTGTTTCAAGCCTAGGTTTTGATGAACTGCAGAGGGACTGAACTATTTTGGGTGAAACATGAGTAATGTCATCACTAGTAAAGAATAGAGTTTGCAGTTGTTTGTCAGGCACTGGCTGATTCTGTGTCCAGGAGTTTCCGTATTTGTTCAGTTTTGGAGGTCTCTTGCAATAAGGTTGGGGAGAAATCCAAGCTGTCTGAAAAGATGGAAGCAATCTGAATTTTAGAAATTCTGTACGATGTTCATAATGAAACATGTTTGAATTTTCTTGGTCATTTGCTGTTCTTTTCCACTTCTTTCTCTTCTCCTTCTCAGCCATTCGTTTCTGTAATAAATTTTAGATACTGTTACAAAGACCAAGTTTTCTCTTTTATAACTCTGCTGTTTACTGTCTTGTAGCCAGATACCTTGAAAACTAGCCAGAAACTGTATTGTTTGATGTCTGTGTTTCACATGTTGAGACCTGGTGGTGAATACCAGGAAGAAATTCTTACTGTGAGGTTAGTGAGGCACTGGAATCAGTTGCCCAGAGAAATTGTGTGTGTCCTGTCCCTTGCAGTGTCCAGTGCCAGGCTGGAGGGAGCTTTGAACAACCTGGTCCAGTAAGAGGTGTCACTACTTGTGGCAGGTGGATTGGAACCAGGTGATCTTTAAAGTAATTTCCAACCCAAACCACTCTTTGAAGATTTTAAAAGCACATAGCTATCGCTTTACAGAGCAGATATTTGCATAGAAGAGACAATACAAGACAATGGTCTCCTGTCATAGAAGTTATGTTGGAGACACTCAGAAGGATGTGGGAGATGTTTTGGGGACTAATGTGTAAGTACCACTTAATGTAGGCAACTGGTTGCCTAATGCCAGCTCTTCAGTTTTGGAGGCATGGAAACGTACTGAAATTGTTATTTGTTGTGCTGCATTCAGCATCTGTTTGAAAGCTCAGATCAGCAGTCTTCTATTCACATACCTATTTCTGATTTTTTGTGGCTGCAGGTCTGCTTTTTATGTAGTAGGTTTTACTGAATTATTTGTGTAATCCCCAAGCTAATGGTCTGCTTTTCTTTTAAACTGCTAAATTCATCTGATTCTTTCAGTTGTCATTCTGCAAATTCCTGAATACTTAAGAGTATTCCTTTGTGTGTCATGATTATTTTATGGATTCCTAGGTTGTTCCAGATAGTTTGTTACACTATGAACACATGAAGGTTAAGCTTTATGGTAGTATAGTGGTAAGGCTGATATGTGAGCTTTGTAATATAGAAATTATTTTAAAATGTCTTTTAAAGTTGTCTTATAAATGGGATGCCAGAATATGGTGTTTGCCCCCTTGCTACAATTAATGTGGTTTTTTTTAATGTGTCTTTGTGCTAAGATGTTTCCATCACTGTTCAATCCAGCAAGGGCATATCTTGCAGCCAGCAGTGTACAGGAGCAGTAGTAACCTTTGGTGGAGCTGGAGATGGTGTCTTATTTTGTGTTATCCAAATTTGCCTGCAGCTGATGTCTAAAACGATGAGTAGCATAAAGGGAATGTTGAATTAACATTATAACTTTCCTGGAATCATTTTGGCTGTCATGTCTATCATTATGGCGTTGACTGCCTGTCATGCCCTTAAGCATCTTCTCTAATATTGATTTCTTGAAAATTGGCATGGTCTTCTTGTATGTTAATTTTAACATTCTTACTGATAGAATTGCCCTTTGAATTTTTGCAGGTATAGTTCCACATGTACTGTGATACTGATATAGAGGCAAAATTAAAAGTTTTTACTCAATAGAGATATCTGAAAATTCAGCATTGAAATATTTGTTGCAAATTGAGAGTTTAAACTATTGATTATAAGTGACTCCAAGTGACTTATTGTGGAACTGAAGTTGCAGTATGAATTGGACAAAACTTTGAGTTTTAAGCCTACAGGTTCCCAAGTGGCTACTTCTTGCCAAGTACTCTTGTGTAGATGACAAGTGAAACAGTTCCGATAGCCTCAATGCAGACACCTGAAAAAGATTCCATGCGTCCAGGCAATGATACTGGAGCCTGCTGCCAAAAAAAAAAGGGAATGAATGTTTGCTTCACTCTGCAGTTCCTAGAGATTTATTTTATTTATTTTATTCTATTTTATTTATTTTATTTATTTGCCGCTAGTAATTTTTTTAACTAGACTTCTTTAAAAGTTTCTTTAGCTTGATGGAGAAGTAGAGCATCCTGTAAATGGAGCGTAGTGTGTTTTCTGAAATAGTCTGGACAAGTCATCTGTGTTCTGAAACATGACTTTCCATACCATAGTATGGATTGAATATNGTTTAGCAGTGATGCCATTGCCTTCAGCTTACATGCACAGTTTAACAAAATGTTAATAATGTTTGTTGTTTTGTTCCCACACCACTCCCAGTGAAAAATGGAGTGTATATATAAACATTTTAATATATATATATTTATATACTTAAACATTTATATGTATATGTGTATATATATAGAGAGAGATATATATATATGGGGCCGTGAAACTGATTAGAGGGCTGAAGCACCTCTTCTGTGTGGAAAAGCTGGTAGGGTTGAGGTTATTCAGGCTGGGGAAGAGAAGACTCCATT
The DNA here is from genome assembly GCA_013397155.1 of Irena cyanogastra. Lineage (NCBI taxonomy): Eukaryota > Metazoa > Chordata > Aves > Passeriformes > Irenidae > Irena > Irena cyanogastra. The sequence continues at coordinate 228,884 of VWZV01009808.1, read as the reverse complement.
GAGACCTTAGGGCAGCCTTCCAGTACCTAAAGAATGCCTACAAGAAAACTGGAGTGGGACTTTTGACAAGGGTGTGCTTTAATGGGGCAAGGGATAACGGCTTTAAACTGCAAGAGGGTAGGTTTAGATTGAATACTAGGAAGAAATTCTTAAAACTGGAAGAGGGTAGGTTTAGATTGAATACCAGGAAGAAATTCTTACTGTGAGGTTAGTGAGGCACTGGAATCAGTTGCCCAGAGAAATTGTGTGTGTCCTGTCCCTTGCAGTGTCCAGTGCCAGGCTGGAGGGAGCTTTGAACAACCTGGTCCAGTAAGAGGTGTCACTGCTTGTGGCAGGTGGATTGGAACCAGGTGATCTTTAAAGTAATTTCCAACCCAAACCACTCTTTGAAGATTTTAAAAGCACATAGCTATCGCTTTACAGAGCAGATATTTGCATAGAAGAGACAATACAAGACAATGGTCTCCTGTCATAGAAGTTATGTTGGAGACACTCAGAAGGATGTGGGAGATGTTTTGGGGACTAATGTGTAAGTACCACTTAATGTAGGCAACTGGTTGCCTAATGCCAGCTCTTCAGTTTTGGAGGCATGGAAACGTACTGAAATTGTTATTTGTTGTGCTGCATTCAGCATCTGTTTGAAAGCTCAGATCAGCAGTCTTCTATTCACATACCTATTTCTGATTTTTTGTGGCTGCAGGTCTGCTTTTTATGTAGTAGGTTTTACTGAATTATTTGTGTAATCCCCAAGCTAATGGTCTGCTTTTCTTTTAAACTGCTAAATTCATCTGATTCTTTCAGTTGTCATTCTGCAAATTCCTGAATACTTAAGAGTATTCCTTTGTGTGTCATGATTATTTTATGGATTCCTAGGTTGTTCCAGATAGTTTGTTACACTATGAACACATGAAGGTTAAGCTTTATGGTAGTATAGTGGTAAGGCTGATATGTGAGCTTTGTAATATAGAAATTATTTTAAAATGTCTTTTAAAGTTGTCTTATAAATGGGATGCCAGAATATGGTGTTTGCCCCCTTGCTACAATTAATGTGGTTTTTTTTAATGTGTCTTTGTGCTAAGATGTTTCCATCACTGTTCAATCCAGCAAGGGCATATCTTGCAGCCAGCAGTGTACAGGAGCAGTAGTAACCTTTGGTGGAGCTGGAGATGGTGTCTTATTTTGTGTTATCCAAATTTGCCTGCAGCTGATGTCTAAAACGATGAGTAGCATAAAGGGAATGTTGAATTAACATTATAACTTTCCTGGAATCATTTTGGCTGTCATGTCTATCATTATGGCGTTGACTGCCTGTCATGCCCTTAAGCATCTTCTCTAATATTGATTTCTTGAAAATTGGCATGGTCTTCTTGTATGTTAATTTTAACATTCTTACTGATAGAATTGCCCTTTGAATTTTTGCAGGTATAGTTCCACATGTACTGTGATACTGATATAGAGGCAAAATTAAAAGTTTTTACTCAATAGAGATATCTGAAAATTCAGCATTGAAATATTTGTTGCAAATTGAGAGTTTAAACTATTGATTATAAGTGACTCCAAGTGACTTATTGTGGAACTGAAGTTGCAGTATGAATTGGACAAAACTTTGAGTTTTAAGCCTACAGGTTCCCAAGTGGCTACTTCTTGCCAAGTACTCTTGTGTAGATGACAAGTGAAACAGTTCCGATAGCCTCAATGCAGACACCTGAAAAAGATTCCATGCGTCCAGGCAATGATACTGGAGCCTGCTGCCAAAAAAAAAAGGGAATGAATGTTTGCTTCACTCTGCAGTTCCTAGAGATTTATTTTATTTATTTTATTCTATTTTATTTATTTTATTTATTTGCCGCTAGTAATTTTTTTAACTAGACTTCTTTAAAAGTTTCTTTAGCTTGATGGAGAAGTAGAGCATCCTGTAAATGGAGCGTAGTGTGTTTTCTGAAATAGTCTGGACAAGTCATCTGTGTTCTGAAACATGACTTTCCATACCATAGTATGGATTGAATATCATTTGACTNATTTTATTCTATTTTATTTATTTTATTTATTTGCCGCTAGTAATTTTTTTAACTAGACTTCTTTAAAAGTTTCTTTAGCTTGATGGAGAAGTAGAGCATCCTGTAAATGGAGCGTAGTGTGTTTTCTGAAATAGTCTGGACAAGTCATCTGTGTTCTGAAACATGACTTTCCATACCATAGTATGGATTGAATATCATTTGACTACAGGTATATTGATTTTTGTTACAGTTTGGGAGTACATGATTATATGTCGTGTAGGATCAGCTGCTTCTCTTCAGCATTGCTTATAACTGCCTTAAAAATGCTTTGAGGAATGCCTTATCTGAAATGAATCAAATCAGGCTGATTTAGGAAGGTGATAAATCTATGTTAGCAATAAGGAAATGACTTTCTAAACAAATGGAGCTTCTTAAAAAATTTTTAATTGCCTTTGCATTTCTACATGCTGATTCTTTTAATAGTAATACAGTGCTGTTACTGCTAGTAATTAGAAGAAGAATCTTAATCTGGAAGAGAAAAAAGGGAAAGTGTTCTGAAACTGTAATTGAGATATAATAATAACTATGTATTTTAACAATTCCTATTTGGAATGTTCAGTTCCTGTATTACTTAAATTACTTCTTCTGAAAGATTGTGTGTGTAGGCTGTGAGTTGACATAACAGATGCCTGAATTCTCTCTTTTCAAGCTGCATACTTTGCAGTAAACATTAAACTGACTATAGCATCGTAACTCTTAATATTTGGCAGCTCATACTACTGGTTTTCTTATGTTACCAATTTAAACTTGCTGGTGATTTTATTGTGAATTACTTTTTTGCATTTAATTTAACTCCTGATGTATATAAATTTAGCAAGTGGTAACATGGCTAAAAAAAGCTACAAATAGATCCAAGTGTCTAAACAGTGTGACAGAGAATTTATGCCTTCTGTAACTGTCTGCACATCAGTAGTGGCCAAGTTGTTTGTTTTTTAAAATCTGCTGTGATGGCTCAGTTTTAGTGCATTTATACCTGAAGACTTACCATTAGAAGTTGAAGAGGAGCCTTATTTGAGGAGGGGAAGTCCTTCCTCTAGTCATTGGTATCATACATAAAGAAATAAAACCCCATTCTTACTATCCTTTTTAAATTTGATACATTTTGATTTCTGTAATTGTCAAACATACCAGCATTAGGGAATTTTTGCTGTATTTTTTGTACTTGGTTGTAACTGAAATACTGTTATTTTGATACTTTTTGTTTTTCACCCCACTTTGTGGAGTTTAAGTTCCTTCTAAAGTTTGGATATACTCATGGTCACACTTAGGGTTGTGGTATATTTGTAAGATAGGGAAAAATGTGATTAGTTGGCATGCATGTATTGTAATGGCTTCATTCCCCTAACAGACAAGATATGATGCTGTTGTGCCTTTGAGAATCCTTTGTGGGATATTAGTCCTAAATGCAGGATCTGTGCAGAAAGACAAGTATAAACCAGTTTTTTGGTTTGTTTTTTTTTAAGTATCAGGAACAGCAGAAATAAGGTACAGTATTAAGGATAAAAAAATTCCTAATTGGCTTCAATGATAGTAGCAAGACTTGATTCAAAAGCTGATCTGTTCTAAATGCATTGGTAGCCAGTAGGAGCTAGGGTAAAGTTCTCTACCCAGATAAATATTAATTTTTGAGGACTCTGGCTTAAGTATGAATACTGCTCACAGAGGAATTATTCAAGGTAACCATCTGCAGATAATCTGTTCATTCTTTTCTGACCATTTCATATAGGACACTCAGAATGATATTAATCTTTTGAAAACTATCAGACTTGGATTGTAACCTATGGCTAAAGCATCTTAAAATTTTATAGCTCAGTCACCTTTGTTGTCTTAATAATGAAATTATACAATTATGTCAGTTTTCTTAACTCTGTATCCTACAGTGCAGTGAGGTTGGTAACAATACAGTTTATTATCCAAAAGCATGTACTTGTTACTAAATTAACTGATCTGAACTCCTTTGCTTTCTCTGATTTTGCTGACAGTTGATGCTGTAGGAGTTTTTTATGATTTTATGCTTAAGAGGCCTTCTTTGAATGGCTTAACTAGAAAGGGCTAAGCTTTTTGTGTTGCATAATCAACAGAGGGCTTTTATTTTCAAGATTTCTTCTGAGCTTGAATAATACTATAGTTTACTAATACTTTTCTAGGCAAAGGAGTGACAGACTCTGGATGCTCATTAATAATGCTATACTAGGTAAAGTGGATGAAACTGTCAAGTAAGGTAGGGTTTAGGGACATGCTGTTTTGTACCAGAGGACTTCAGAAAAGATGTGCCTTGCAATATTATTAGGTGACAGGTGTGATGGCTTTTTTCTCAGAACATATGACCAGTGCTCAGGCTGGTTTTGTGGACATTTACAAAATCTAAGTAGTCTACCAGTAGTGGTTGTATTTTTAAAAAACATCAGTTTGAAGGCCAGATGTTAAGACAACAAATGGACAGATCTTTCCAAACTGACATACTAGTTATTGCCACCCAGTACCTACCCAAGTATTCTAGCTAATTATGTGATATTAAATTTGCCTCATGGAGAAACAGTGTAAGAATGTGCTCAAATGATAGGCACTGCAGTAATAGTAAATATGATCTTAGGTTGCCCATGCATATCACTTCAGTGTGTCTGAGCTGGATCAGGGAGATGAATGACTGTAGACTCTGCCCTTTGCATCGAGGAAAACCACAAAGCCATACAGAATACAAACACATATTTCTCAATCTGTGACTCCTGGATTGCTGTGGAAGGTGTCATATGTATCTAGAACTTTACTTGCACTACAGCTATTATGTGAAGTAAGATAAAAGCTAGTTAGAAACTTTTGCAAGCTTTTCTCTAGAAAGTTCCAGCAGCCCCAGTAAATGTGTGTGTTCAGAGTAAAAGCCCTCTGTTTGCACTGCTTTGTTGTTTCAGTTGAGGGTTTGTTTTTTTTTTTGAAGGAAAGTAACATATACATGGAATATATTTTAAATCTTGAAGGTGCTTCCTTCTCCTTAGTTCAGCTAAAGATCAAATAACTGGAAATGAAAGATTTTTGTACTTGAGTGTTTTTATTGAAATGTGTTAGATGGCTGTGCTCTTCAGCCTCCTCTCTTCCTAAAGCTGTCTGTTGGCAAAGCTGCCTGGCATAACTGATGGAGACACAATTCCACATTTCTCTGCTTGAGTTGCTCTGAGCATAACTCTGATCTGTTACAGAAGAAAAGAGAAGTAAGTGCTTGCCAGAGATTTCCCAGTAGGCAAATGCAGATTGCATATGCACATTCTGAATTCCAGTAAGGCTGGCTTTTGGTCTTCCTTCGTGTTCTGCTTGTACAATATGACAAAGTTTGATTTCCTCATCAGCCAGATGAGCAGTCTCTGCTTCAGGCATTCACTTGTACCAGCGTAGCTGTCTGTATGTCTGCTCAGGCACAGAGCATGGGACAGGAACCGGCTGCTGAGAGCAAATATCACTTAAGCTACCATTGCTGCCAAGGTATCCACACAGCCATAATGTGAATTTACTGCTCTAAAGCTTACCTGAAACTGAGTTACAGAGAATTTAGGAATTACACAAGTACAAATATGTATTGAAGACTGGTCTGCAGGAAGAAAGTTCAGAATATCTATAGAAAGATGTATCAAAAAGCAGCTTTCTGATGCTGTAAGTTATGTCCATCATTTGTGAGGTGATGTTTAAAAGTATGGACCTAATTAGAATGCTAAGTCCACAATATTATTAAGCTTTTAGGTGAGTGGGAAATACTCTGTATTCCTGTGGGAATACAGTGTGCTCCTGATGGAATTTCATTGTTCGATAGTTTTAATTGCTAATTGGCTATAGAACTTTTAACTGCAAACTTCAACTTGCTTACCTCAGCTTTGACTGGAACCTCAAGCAAATTTATTTCAAGGCGTTTAGCTTTTCAGGAAGTTCTGGGTTTTACTTCTAAAACACAATGGAAGGATACTTTTCCAGATTTTTCAAAACCATAGTATTATATTAAGTGCTTCAAAAAGGGTAAAGCACCTAAATTGCTTCATAGAGTTCTTAGTTTTGAACTTTAGTTAGTTCTCCTTACTTTAATTTATTAATAGGAATGTTTTAGTGCAGCTTCCATGTTTGAAAAGGGGGAAAAAAGAATCCATCAAAAACTCCCAGGCCCGCAAATCCACAGATCAAGACTTTGTTCAGTCTTGATTCTGTATAGAATGAAGAACCACTTAGCAAATGTAGAGAGAATTTATTATCTTTTGTTACAATGGATGAACAACTCTCTCTGTAGGATGGAAGTTGTGCATTGTATCAAGTAAGCAAGCAGAAAAAAACTCCTTGTTTAGTTTTGGCTTTGTCGTATAGGTAAAATAAGGAAGAACTCCTGCCTGAATTTGCTGCACCAGTGCATTCCCCTGTGCTCTTGCTTTCCCCAAAAAGTCGAGTAGCTCAATCAATGCCTCTTTTTTGAAAGGGATGTTAACTTCGGTTTACTGTATGTTGGAAACGTGCCCTTAGTAGGTTGCAGTTTACTAGTTAACCTGTGGCATAGGTTAACTAGTTAACACTCTTGCTCTTTTCTTTCTCCTTTCTTCTGTCTCTTCTGCAAAATCTTTGCATATGTGTGACCCAGCTTACAGTTCTGGGGGACAATATTGGCAGTGGTGGTATTGTGCTGTCATAAGGGTGGATCAGGGCACATCAGATTATAGCTCTTTCTGTTGTTGCTCAGTCAATCAGTTGATTTGTTTGTTTGCTTATTTTAAAGCAGCTGTGATTTGGTTATCCATGAAAGGTCAGAGTCCAGGTCTAGCTGGTTGTGAGGCAGAATAAACTCAGTGTTTTTCTGGTACTTCTCTGGCCAGAGTTTGGAAACTTGCAAAGGACTGAATGTTGTAGTGGTTTTGTTTGTTTCAAACATCAGGATTTGTCTTGAGGGTCATTTGTGACCAGCATTATTAAGTATGTATTTAATCATCAGGAAAACCAGCATTTGATGCCTACACTCTGTAAAATAACATAAGGTTCTTCAAATTTCTCTGGACTGCATTATTTTTTTTTCTCAATGTGCTTATTTTTGAATAGTGAGTTTAGTTCTTTAGCTGTGAATTACTTATGATGGCTTTGTCTGTTTGGTCTTACCTTCTGAAGAAAACACTGTAAACATGGTCAAATTCAAATGCTTTACTAGCCCAGGAATATCTAAGTTTTTCTTAGTCAAAAACTACTGTGGGGTCCTGGTGTCTTAGTAGCAAAAAAGTTTACTGAACTAACTTAGTCCTACAAAAATATTACACATTAACATAGTACAAAGCCTTAATTAGCCCAAATAAAACACTTAACATATCTTGTAAGCCTTTAATAGGTGGCATTCAGCTTTATTCTTGTGATGTAATTTGTGATGAGCAATCTGGACAAGACATTTGCATTTGGGTATTGTGACCATTTTTGGCACTCAGATTGTTAGGAGCTGAATATAATGGTTTATCCCAAAGCTGTGTCATGAATCTGAATGTCTTTTCATACTGAGAGGAAACAACCCATGCAGTTTATTTGGAAAGGTAAGAGTCACTACTGTGCAAATTAAGTAGAAGTAGTGTCCCTTCATTGTGCCATATTCAATGGTGGAGGCTATATCTTAAGGTGCTTTAGTGTTTTGGGACAGAGTACGGTGTTCCTCACTTCTGAGAAGTGAGATTGTGTTTATACAAATACTATGTACACTATCATACTCTGAGGTAAAATATTCTTAGCCTAAAATAACTATTTTGGAATGTGCCCTACTGTAAGCAGCCTTCTGACTAAAAGTCATCCTGGTCTAAGGAATGCTCTCATATCCTTCGTAGAGTAGAATCTGTGAGGGCTCAAGGCTCTTGTTTCTGAAAAGCAGAATGCTCATCTTCCAGGGCTGCTTCTGTGAATTTGCCACTTTTAAAGGCCACTGGCCACAGAAGCACTGAGGCTCCTGAGCACTTGGTGCAAGCACCTTGTGAAGCTCCTGGCTGGGGATGTGTTCTGAAGGTGAGAGACAGTGGATGGAGGGAGCTGTGTCCTGGCCACATGTTTTGTGTCTGTGCCCTAAAACCTTGTGTGTTGAAGAGCTATTTTATACAACTTTGTGAATTTGCACCAGGTGTGTTTCATTTTACTGCCTGAAGTTCCTTGATGTGGAAACAACTGTTTACTGAAGCTTTTTTACTGTTTGGGGAGGGCTTTTGCCTTGTAGTTCAATACAGTGATTTAGGATAGTTTTTCAGAGTTCATTAATGATTTAGTGGATGCCGCTTAAGATGTAGTTACACAATACTTGGAACAAATACGGATTGGCAGCAGCTCCCAGTTCTCCATTTCTGTTGCTGGCACTTGTCTGATCTTGCACTTCCTAAGCTGGTTTGGAGACCTCAAGTGACAGGAAATAATTGACTTTTTCTGGATTAGTTTGGTTCCTTGAACATTCCATTCTATTGTGTGTAAGAGAGAATGCTGGGGAGAGCACAGGGCTTGCAGAGGTGTAGAGCTACGGACGTAGAACTTGCTGAACTCCTGCAATTCTTCAAAGGGTGGTAAAACAGTTCTTTTGAGCAATTTTGTGCCTATGACACTTTCTAGTAGTTGAAAAGCACTAATTGAGTGTTTGGAAGAGGCCAGCCATAATGCAATGTTGTTGTAGCTCCATTCTTCCATCAGTGGGCTGAAAGTCAAGGTCAGCAGTAAGTCTCATTTATCACTCAGCTCATCCAGAGTGCTGTTATCAGTTTAAAATCTTCACTGTCACAATAAAACTTCTATTTCCCTCCTGTCCTAGACAAAGCTGGCTGTTACCCAGAATTTTTCCTATGATTCCTATTTACCGGTGTATTCTTACGGCAACTTCCATAAGATGCAGTGTTTTATAAGATGAAATATGTAGTCCCTGATCCATGAAAGGTTTTGGGTGTTCGCATCCTGTTCAAAACAATGGGTAGATGCTGTTGTTGATCCACATATCTGAATTGATGGTTATTCACTAGTTTTACATTTTAAGGTGAATTGCTGGTTAATTTTATGGAAACTATTTTTAAAGAAATGTAATGATTCCTGTTTCAGAGGATGACTGAAGTATTTTTGCAGTTGAAGCTTATTGCTTTTGTTTTAAACTCTTGTGCATTTTTACATCTAAGGAAGCAGAATAAAGAGCTCACAAATTACACATGCTGCACATGGTGGGTTAAAGTCTTGTCAAACACTCAGGGAGAGTGCTCTGTCATCTGAGTAGGTGAATAAAATTAAGACAGCACAGTGATGCTAGCAGGCGTGCAAAAGCTATTCCTTCTGTTACTGAATTTAGGGACTTGAATGGCAGGTAATAGGCTGGTGACTTTTTAAGTGCTTGTCAGTGTTGGTGAGGGAAATAGAGAAAAATATTAATTTGATTCTTTGTTAGCATAAATCTTGAATATGGTGTTTAGAGATTTTACTGAAAGGTCTTTGCACATCCAGGCACAGCTTTAGTTCAAACACTTCTATTTAAGAAAAAGTTGTAGTCATGAAAAAATTAATGTACAAATCTGTTGTATACCATCTGGAGTAGCTAACTACTTCCTTTGTTTCTTTCTAGGAAATACCAAAATAAAGCAGATGTTGTGTCCTGTACTGTTATCTCAAGGTTTTGCAAGTCATTCTGTTATGTGCTTCTTGGCAGCAGGAATGTAAACTAATTCTTTCAGCACTGAACTAGAACCCTGACAAGGTTAAAATTACAGGTAAGAATGAATTCTGCCACTTGGAAATTTATGGGAATATGTAATTCCTTTGACTGTGTTTTTAATTTGCAATTTGTAATTGACCATGGATTTAATGGAAATTTCTGAACAGATTGGGTAAAATTATGTTTTTTCTTCTTTAAATGTATTTGAATTTTGCTAACTGTTATTTTTTAATAGGGAGGAACTATAATTTCAAATACTGTTTCTTTCTGTTACAATACAAAGCACTGTTAATAAACAGGGGACAGGGAAATGTAATTTTTCACCACCTAGAATGTCTGCTGACCAGATTTTGGAGAAGTTATGTTCTCACACTGAAGACTGTACAGTGTCAGTAAAAGTCATGAAGTGTTTTGCCCACTATGTGTTGAGATCAGTTTACTGTCTGCGTGTGCCTTTTTTCCCTACAAGGTCTGTACTTCTTAAATGCACTAACAGCAGCAGTGCTACTTAAATTACTTGTTTTAATCAGTTACAGAAAATCTCGAAATTTCTCTTACAAAGTTCCCTGTAGCTTCAGCTTTTGAACTACCTTTTCAAGGGTAAAGGTTGATGTCTTTTTCTGGGTCAGTGAAAATGTTTTGGCTGCTGGTTTTCTGTCATTAACTTTATCTGACGATGACAGAGAACTCTTGTCACACTCTGTCACCTTCTTCTGAACTCATGTATAGGGAACTAATAATCAATGTTCTCTGAATCCTTTTTAAAAAGAGGATAAATACAATGCTGTAAGACCATAGTAATGGAGAAAAATCTCGTATCACCACAAATACCTGTGATAGAGATTGCATATTTTGGGTTGTATGTTTCTGAAAGGTTTAGTTCTGTTTTTAAACTGGGATTATGTGTTTTGAAGACTGTCTTTGAAATGGGTTTATTGCATGTGTCTGTCTTCAGAATAATGATCAAGTGATGATTTTTGAGTCTTGATTACACATTTTAGTGTCTTTGACAGGAAGAGCTGCTTGCCTCTTTTCAGTAGTGGCAGGCAGGAGTCTGGACTGTTGGTGTGAAGCAGTCCTGTCTGACTCTGAAGTTCAGTAATGTGTAGGCTGTAAATCAGTGATAGGTTTGTGCCAAGGAGGTGGTGTTGATTTTTCTGCTTCTAAAATGAAAGAAAGGTTCCAGTGTGGTTTGTTTTGAGGTTTTTTGTTAGTGTTGTGTTGATTGAATGTTTGTACTTATTTTGCAGTGATGTAACGTTGAAAAAAGGCACAACCTTTCTTATGCTGTGCAAGTCACTCACTTTATTTGAGTGGACCTTTAGCACTCATCCAGCCCAGCCCTTGTGTCTGGCTTCCTCAGATTTTTGTGTGAATCAAGAAACCACACCTCAATTATGTAAATAAAGGTGTATTGGTTTACTGTGGTTTTGCAGACCTGCTGCAGAACCTTATTCTTGTGTTTCAGACCTGTTTAGGAATAATTCACAGATTATATGAATAGGTGATTCGCTGCTGCCCTATTCTCACAAAAGTGTGTCTGAAGCTTTTTGTAAACAGACTTTGCAAAAGGTAAGAAAAGTTGTCTTAAATGCCTAAATTTAGAGCAAGGGAGAACTCACTCCCAGTGACATAATGTGTCATGCTAATGAGTAAAGTTCTTCAGTTTTAATACCAGTAGTGTAGTGGATAAATTCTGGTTCTTTTTCTTCAAAATCTGAGGTGCTGTTTCTGTAGTAAAAACCTGGCTGCTGTTTGTTAGATTGATGATTTGAAAGGTGCAAACTAAAATAACTCAAAATACTTGGTCCTTTATTGAATTTAGAGAACCAAAACAGCAGTTCTGCATAGAAATAATGTAAAACTTTGTGAAGGATCACTTCTATGCTAAGTTAATGCTTTGTAGTATCCAAGTGCCACCTGTGCATCTGTTTTGAACAGCCCAGCAAAGTGAGAACATGCTTATTGGCTACAGGAAATATGAGCAGATAGGGACAAGGAATTTCACCAAATATCACAGGATATAAGTCTTGTCTTAGTATGGTCAGTAGGGATAGGTAGCAGTACTGTGCAGACTTCCATGTGGTATAATAAAGCCACATTGAGTTGCAGGGTTTGAGTTAAGGACAAAATGTGGTTTCAAGGATAATAAACCTGGACGGATAATATCTGAATTAACCTGGTAGGCCTATTTCACTGAAGTGCCAGTGCACCAAATTTCTGTTCCAAGAAAATGGTACAAGAGCCTGAATGCTGACTTAGGCTGAGCTATCTTTACTTCTAAAGACTTCAGCTTCCATCCTGTTCCTGGGCAGGTGCTGGCAGCAGTATTTTGCTTTGTACTGTCTGAGCCCAGCCTTGTATTTGGTGAACCAACCTGGATATTTGCCTATTGTTATGTATTACTTTTTGTATAGTTGCTCTGTAACTCGGATAAACCCTTTGCAGGTAACAAATGAGATTCAATTTCCCATTCTTCGGAGTGTTTGGAGGAAGTCTTTGTAAAGAAAAGCTGAATATGTTACCTGAAAATCTAAGATGAGTGACATTAGTTAAGACATTGACAAGAGTAGTCTCTTTCTTACTGAGAGTGACGCTGCATACTTCTTCAGTTGAGTCCCTAGCAGTGGTGCTAATGTGAGCTAAGGGCTGCTTATAATCAAAAGTCACACTGGCAAACACAGAATTTTGTGTAGCTAAGGAAAGCACTGCATGCTTAAATTTTCGTGTGGCCACAGAACTGTGTGAAATTGACTTCTGCAACTTGAATGAGGAGGCTGCATGATAAAGGTTCTGTGACTAAATACGTCCACCTGGGCACTGATGACCTTGTACTAAGTGCAGTAATTAGAAAGCTAGATGCAGAGTCCACTTTGAAGGTTTCTGTGAAGCTCATCTTGAATATCTGAGGTATGATCTCTAACTTTATAGCTGTTGAGCTGCATTCCAGAAAAATAAGAAGCCTCAGCATAGAGTATGGAATTTGCCCATGGGAGACAGATGGTTGCCGCATAAGCTGAGCTGGAAAATCTGTAGTTAAGTAGCATCATCCATATTTTAGTAAAGTGCAAGAAAACAGAGTATAAAATTAATCTCTGAAAAGACCAGAAGCATGTTTTTCTCATGTTAACATAGCTAGAAAGGTTGTAGCCCTTAACCTAGCTTCTGGTGCTCCTTTCTATTTCTTTGTCTTTTCTGGTGAAGATTACAGCCCCCTTGGATCTGCTGTCTTAGCAGCTGGCTTCCAAACTCACTCTAGTCAAAGTCACAAAGTTTCAAAATAGTAAAGCTAACTTTGCACTTCTTCAGTGAAACAGTTCAAAGAGTAAGGGCAAAACCATCTCAGCCAGCAGTTCTGAAAGAAAAGAAATTGCTGGCACAAGGTAGTGGTGAGTAGCTGGGGCAGAGCAGAAGCATTAATGTTTTCAGGTACTGCTAGTGACACTGAAAATAGATATGAATATACAGCATTAAATTATGCCTGTGATTGTTTTGTACCTTCAGACCAATTTGAAATCGCTGAAGTTCATTCTGCAATCTTCATTTCCTTTGTAACTTGCTGGTTTAAAGGTAGTGTGGTGAGGGAACATTGTGTTTTGTTTATCTTTGTTGCTGATTCTTTTCCCCAACTGTTGTAACAATGTTGTGCTGAAATTAATTGAAAAATTACAGCTGTAGCTCCTAGGCATGTATGCTACCTGGTAGTAGGGATGACTTGCAAAATTTTTTTGAGTTCCTGGTTTAGAAGTGTCTTTGGTTTCTTTCTCATCATCCTGGCAGGGAAAGTTTTTGGTAGGAAGCTCTATATTGACGTTTTACATTGATACTTAATTTCTTTCTGTCAGTATCTTTGGTCAGCTGACATCCTTCCTAAAGCCAACACCCATGGCCACAGATTACCTAAAACCAAACCCAAATCCTCCAAATAAAACCCAGGAATGGTAATAACTGTTCTTCTATGTCGTTGATTTTTAAGTGAAAATAAAATATCCAGATCTTATTCTTAGTTTGCAATAATTTGTTTGACTCTGCTAGTACTTGTGTAGTACTCTACTAGTTAGAGTAGCTGTTACAGCCAATCTCCAATGACTACTGGCCTCATGTAAATTCAAGTAATGCCAGTATTTTTAAGATCAGTAAGTTAGAAGCAAGACCAAGTTTTTGGGGATCAAAAATCAAACTATCTAAACTAGTGTGTTTAGACAGATGTACTGTGTAAAGTCTATATGTGCACATAATGCACACTAGAGAGAACTGCAGGATGGATACAGAGGAGCTTTCTACCAAGACTAAACCTTGGACTTTTTTGGTTTTTTTACTTCAACCAGAGAAGTTATTTCTTCCTGCACTTTCTGTAAGTTTTGAAATTGTTTGTCATGGATACTTTGATTATTATTTATCATTTACATCTTTAATATCTAGTGCAGCATTTTTACTTTTGAAATGTCATTCTTTTTTTATAGCTGGAGCACATGTGCTTTGTAACAGGAAACTCTGGCACTGTTTCTTTTCCACAGCACTGACTTATTAGAGATGACTAGCCTGTTGAGTGAATCCTTCTGAGGAAGAGACATTTTACAGTACACTTTTATGACCTAAGCCCAAAAGATTTATGTTGGACCATTCTCATATCATGAAAAGATACAGTATTGCCTTTGAGACTGTTAGCCATCAAAGTGGTGTTAGTTTAGTTCTGATGTTTTTTTATGAAACTAACATGTGATGTGAAAATTATTTTATAGTATCTACAAAAACTTTGATTATGGCTTTTAGACCTTTACAATCTAATTATGTGTTGGTTGCTGTCATGGTTTAACCCTAGCCAGCAACTAAGCACTGCACAGTTGCTTGTTCACTCCACCTCCTCCCTCCACAGTGGGATGGGAAGGAGAATCATAAAAATCAGAAAATCCATGAGTTTGAGACACAGGCTTTTTAATGGGACAGGGAAGAAAGAAAAAGAATTAAAATATGCAAAACAAGTGATCCACAATGCAATTGCTTACCACTTGCCAACCAATGTGAGCAGTAGCACCTGGCCAGCTTTCTCCTCAGTTTATATGTTGAGCATGATGTCACAGATTTTGGAGTATCTCTGGCCAGTTTGGGCCAGATGTCATGGCTGTGTCTCCTCCCAACTACTTGTGCCACTCCGGCCTTCTCCATTGGAAGGATATGAGAAGCAAGAAAGTCCTTGACTTAGTATAAACCCTACATAACACACTGATATTTTTAGTTGTTGCTATCAACTTTATTCTCATACTGTATCCAAACCACTGTATCCAAACTGTATACCGGCTATGAGGAAGAAAATTAATTAACTTTATCCCTTCTGAAAGCAGGGCTATATCCATTTGCATCCTGCCAGGTCTCACGCTTTCCAATATACCCAAGTAATCACTATTACCTTCCCTGTATTTTGATATATACACAGAGATAGTATATGGGCCATCCCTTCAAAGTGTTTGTTGAGTTTTAATCCATGGCTTTGGGCTTTGTCTGTTGTAGTAGTCCTTCAGGGCAAGAGAGAATGTGTGTAGTGTTGGATTGTTTTATGCTGAAGCCAGCACTAGTTCCATCACTGCTGGGCTTGTCTGGTTCTATCATCAAAATTCCATTCTTCATTAGGCTGGGTAATTCTATTACAATACCCTTGATATGGCATATAACAACCGTAGAAGTGATGACTTAAAATATTTTTACAGCAAACAACATGATAGAGTTCAAATCATTCGCTGTTCTTACCTAGAGTCAAATCCCCTCAAGGTACACATTGGACTTCCCCATCCTTCTGTGTTACCCACAAAGTACACCCAGGTCCTTGAGCAAATGCAATCCTGTGAATGGTCACTGGATCTCCTGTTCAGATCCTTTGACTTTTTCTATTCTATGGCAAAACTAGTTTTCAGAAGGATTTGAACTACTTTTACCTCTCTCAAAAACTTCTGTTATTGTATTGCCTAACACAATATTGCCATCAGTGTATTAAGTGTTCTAGAGCTTTGCTTTGTTTCAGTACTGTTTAGATCAGTCCATGGCTAATAGTAGGCTGTGTTTCCACCTGGAATAGGTGCTTCTAGGCCTACTGGATGGGCCTGCACTCTACTGCCAGTGTTTTGAGAAAACTGCACTAGCAGTATAATTTGTGGCATGCTGCTTGGCTGCCTCTGTCTCTGGTTTGTATTGAAGTTCTAGCAGCTCTGGCGGAGGTGGCATGGCTTCATTCGGGCCATGAGAGTCTACTGTTAGTCTGCACTGGCCATGTGGGACTGTCAGAGAGTGAGTGAATTCTGCTGATCACTCCTTGGCTCTCCACATGACAAACAAACTTATGGATGGTGTCACGGTGTCTTGGTTGGTGTGATTCTGCTGTCAGTGCACTGTTGTGATGGCACCTGTTGTTCTTTGACCCACACCAGAAGCATCCTCCAGGAGATGGGGCAAGGTAGACAGCTGCTTAATTTCTACTATAGGCAGCTGTACCAAAAGCCCATCAGTACCTTTCTGAGCCCTTGGAAGTACACCCTGTCTAGGCAGAGGATGCACTGGAGTCTCAGGGCCAGTCACAATGGAATGCTTTTGCCACTCATTCCCAGTCAGGCTCACTTTGGCCTCCAACAGAGTTAGCTGTGGGATTGCCCTGCCACTCCAGAAACACAGATGGTGCCTGCCTCTGTGCCGCAGTGTTTGCTAGAGCCTTTGACTCCTGTGGGTCTGCTATGCAAGGTCATCCAATCCACACAGTCCACTAAACCCAACTTTCCTCCTGTTTCTTTCCTCCTGGCTGGAGTCAGGGCCCCTCTAGTCCTGGCTGTGGTATTGAGTTCTGGGCCCCTCAGTTTGGGAAGGATGTTGAGATGCTTGAGCGTGTTCAGAGGAGGGCAGCAAGGCTGGTGAGGGGTCTGGAACACAAGCCCTGTGAGGAACGACTGAGGGAGCTGGGAGTGTTTAGCCTGGAGAAAAGGAGACTCAGAGGTGACCATATCACTCTCTATAACTTCCTGAAAGGTGGTTTTAGTCAGGTGGGGGTTGGTCTCTTTCTCCAGGCAGCAACTGGCAGAACCAGAGGACACAGCCTTAAGCTGCGCCAAGGGAAATATAGGTTGGACACTAGGAAAAAGTTTTTTAAATAAAGGGTGATCAAGTACTAGAATGGTCTGCCTGGGGGTGTGGTGGAGTCGCCATCCCTGGATGTGATTAAAAAAAGACTGGATGTGGCACTCAGTGCCATGGTCTACTTGAGGGGTTAGGTCTGGGTTGGACTCAGTGATCTTAAAGGTCTCTTCCAACCTAGCGATTTGGTGTGGTTCTGTGTATTCACTATTTATTCACTTGTAAATGTGAATCAGAGTCCATTGAAGATCAGGAGTAAGAGTAGCCCCTCTCCTCTGTCTGAGGAACTGCCCACTAGAAACTGGAGCAACAATGTCCTGCAATAACCCTCTCTTGTGATTTTACTTGCTATTTCCCTACTCATGCCTCTAGAGTCAAGGCAGATTTTCCATCCCACTTCATCACGTCCTTTTTGTGGTCACACACAGTGGCCTGTGCTGTTTATGCTTACTCCTAATAGTTGGGACACTGGTCCATACAGGTGGGGAATAGGATGCATAGCCTTCCTTGTCCACAGCCAAGACACAGGCGTGTAGTGAGGAGGAGGCATTTTGTTTGTATTATTGGAGTTGGCCAATTTGTCCACCCTTTGTCCTTCTCAATCTTTCCAGCTCGTTGCTGCCTATGAGTTGGTGTGTGACAATGGTGCACCCCATACCAACTTCCACCACATGGGTCATGTCCGCGTGTCTTCATCTGGGTCTTTGGATAACTGCTTGTTGTACACATCACCATAGGAGATAGATACCATAGATGTTGTATACATCTCCTCCAGCATGGCTGATTTCCTCAGATACTGGATGCCTCTGTCCATGACGGTCCACTTGCCTGGGTGGCGTAACATCTTCCTTGAAGGAGTATCTTTCCTTCATATCTGACAGGAGTCACTTCCAGAGGCTGAGGGCTTGTGCTCCTTTGCCAGTTCCTTGGTTAATGCCCACCTCTGTGGAATGGGATGCCAGCTGTTTGGCTTCTCTGCCCTCTAATTCGAGGTTACTGGGCCTGTTATTCCAGCACTGGAGCAACCAGGTGATGCCCTTGTCTAGATGATAGCTGAAATCTTCTTGCATATGTCACAGCTCACTCAAGGATAGGGATCAGATGGTTAGCTATGTCTTTTATTTGTTCTGCCTCTTCCCTCACCTCTTCTTTTGATGGCCTTGCTGTTTCATCCCGCACTAAATGAGCTCACCTCTGCCTATCTCTCTCCTTATGCATAGCAGGGCTGATAAAGGCACGAGTTGGTGCTTTGGTTTAAACACAGTGCCTGTCACTGAGTTGGAGTAGACCCTGTGCCCATCTTTTTGCCATCACATCCAGAGGCCTATTTTTTTCCCTCAAGGTTACTGTACAGTACTGGACGTGGCTCAGTAGGCCTAGGCCAGGCCACAGCACATTGCTGTGGGTTTTGTCTCTCTGGAATTGCCAGGGTGGCAGCATAGTTTTTCCAAATATTTAACTAGTCTTTCCAAATTCTGCCCTTCTTCAGGGCTGCAGTTCCAAAGCACTGGAGGTGACCTCTGTCCTAGGCACTCGCCCATACTATCCCCCTCATCCTGCCACTTACTACTCTCCAGCCTCAGGGCAGATCCCTGGGTGGCCTTCGGAAATCATTCTTGATACTTAAACAAGACCTTGAACACATTCAGATGACACAGCAATAGGAATGCTGGTTTGAACATCCCAAGGATATTAAAAATTCCCAAGTGCTATTTTAATTGGCCTAGAGGAGAAAGGGAAGGTGAAGGGAGGTAGGTACCAGTCTCCTTCATGGATTGGGTCTCTGAGAAGAGGTAAAAGTTGTAATTATTAGTAGTTTCCTATAGATGGCTCTCAAAGTATGGAGATGTGGGCAGTGCTGAATAAAAATACCAGATCAGTTTCACTAGAGGCAATTCTGTGATATTATGAGGCAGTGTTACAGAGTACAACAACATAACCTTAGCCCAGTTCCAGTGGGTGACAAACAGCACAGGGAGCAATATATACAAGTAAAGTATTTAATAATGCAACTTTACAAACAAGGACACCACACCAAGTTTGAGAGCAAATATATCACCACTGTGACCAGTGACTAACATAATGAGTATTTATAACAAATTTCTTCTGATACGTTCTAGTCAGATTTGTCATTATCTCAACCCATCATGCCCTGTGTTGGGCACCAAAAATGACTGTCGTGGTTTAACCCCATCCAGCAACTGTCTACCACACAGCTGCTCACTCACTATCCTGACCTAGTCAGATGGAGGAGAGAATCAGAAGAATAAATGTGAAAAAACTTGTGGGTTGTGATAAAGACAGTTTAAAGGGACAGAAAAAGAAGAAAAATATAATAATGAAATAATTAAAAACAAATGAGGCGCAATGCAGTTGCTCATCACTCACTTACCAATGCCCAGCCAGTTCCCATGTGGTAGCCCTGGCCAGCTTTCCTATCAGTTTATATATTAAGCATGATGTCATGTAGTATGGAATATCCCTTTGGCTAGTTTGGGCCAGCTGTCCTGGCTGTGTCCCTCACAACTTCTTGTTCCCCTCCCACCTCCTGGCAGGGTATGAGAGCCGTCAGGTCCTTGACTTAGTGTAGCTAGCAGTACTTAGCAACAGCTAAAAACCTCAGTGTGTTATCAACATTATTCTCATACTGTATCCAAACCACAACTCTGAACCAGCTATTAGGAAGACAATTAACTCTATCCCAGCTCAAGTCAGGACAGCTCTGGCCTTTATGACTGTCATCAAGTAAATATTTCTGCCTGTTAAATATAAATCTAAATTGAAAGGAACATGCTTTTCAGTTAAAGTAGCTGCCTATTTCCCCTTTATGATATAGTACAAAACAACAAATATCTATACCTGAGCAAGAACTGTTTGTCAATTTTTAAGTAGATCTTTGGAGAAAATCAGCAGTTGGGGTTGTCTTTTAAATGCAAACACAAGCTTATGCACAGCTGATTTTAAGGCTCTTTCCTATATGGCTGATCTGATATCAAAGAATCTTCACTGTGTAGATGAAGCAGAAAGGATATTGATCACGAATTTTTCTTGCATGTCAGAGGACATGACTTTTGCCTTCATTCCTCTATACCTCAAAAGGCTAGATGCCTTTGGTTTCCATAGCCTGAATTGTTGCCTGTATGTGAGATAAGGACCTCACGTAGGATTTCACTCTGGTAGAAAACATTGGAGAAAAATACAGGTAAGAACTTCAGAGAAGGAAGCCTTGGGTTAGATTGTTGCTCTGGGATGTCAGCTTTTGTTAGAGACTTACCCTGAGCTCTCTTGGAAGTGCCTCAGCTATTGATGTAAGACTAGAGATGAACAGTGTGCACTACAGAGATAGTTGGAGTCTCTGCTTTGGTAGTGTATTGCTCAGATTCAACTTCTTCATTGCCAGGAGGGGCAAAGGCCAGTAATTTCTTCCTATAAAGTAATTTCTCCTCTGTAAAGGCATTCAAAAATCCTTTGAGCCTTGATCATTATTGGTCTTGCCAGGCAATAGATTTTTTAAAAAATTTGATTATTGTTTTATTTTTTTCCAACCTTTTCAGGGATTGGAAAGACTACAAAGAGAAGAGAATCCTAGGATTTCATTTTTTATCTGAGTAATATATGGTGTTTTAAAGAATGGTCTGTGGAGCATGGGCAAGAACTAAGGCCTTCTCCATTTCCAGTAAAATGTTGGGAATTACGGTAGACATGGTTTTCCTCATTTTGAAAGTTTCAACTAATAATTTTATGTGGGGTAAATATTTTCACCACAAGGCAATTAATGTTTTCTCACACCAGTCTGTTATTCAATTCAATTTCATACAAAAATGAGATCTTTGGAAAATAAATCTTAACACTAACGGGTACTGAATTTTTGAGTTTTTGCTGATTAAAGCCATGACTGAATGACTGGTTTGCAGGTGGGTGCTTCCTTTGTTCTTCTGCTGACCATGTTTTTTCTTGAGGCTAAATCTGTCTCTACAAAGATGTTTGGGCCTTAATGCCTTAGCTCCCTCAAGAAACCTTGAGATGGTTTGACTAAGAGGAAGTACAATGAAGTCTTTGTTAAAAACTTGAATAGTGGAAGGATATACATGCTTAAAATACGTGGTACAAGTGAGTGGTCAGTTGGCCCAAGGGTAGGCCTTAACAGTAGATAGATCTTGGTAGGCTGGACCGGTGTTCTGATGGTAGTGGCAGGAGGTGTAATCAAGGCATGTACCTGGCATAAAGTAACCTTGTCCCTCTATATAGCCCAGCTGATGGCTGTTGAGGAATGAGCTTTGCCAAAGAGAGTCCAGGGATGGGTCCTGATGGAGAACCAGGACAAACGTGTTGAGCATTAGAGAGCAGCATGTCTAAAGGGAGGAAAGTTTGGCACCTATTAGGAAAGGTGTATCCAGCGTTTTGGGAGAAGTGATGGTTTTCCTCTATTTGGAACTCGTGAGGCTGCATTGGGAATACAGTGTAGACTGCTCACCTCCCAGTAGAAGAGAGGCACAGACATGGAGAAGCACTCTGTTACTGATAGGCCAGAGGCTATGATGTGTGAGGAGAGGGGAAATATGAGTTCCTTCAGTGTAGGGGAGAAAAGGCCGAGCTGTCTCCCAGAACTGTCATGGGAAGGATAGAGAAGGTAGTGCTGTGTTCTTCCAGGGGATGTGTGATGAAAGCCTATGAGGCAAACGACACAAGTTGATTCCCAGACTTACTGATAGCAAGTCAATCTCTGCATCCTTTATTTGCAATATTAAATGGGATATTTGGAATATTAAGAACATAATCTTGAATAGTGTGGTTTTCTTTTTTCCCAGTTTGTTATAAGTTGTGAAAAAGTGAAACTAATTATGAAGCAAGTAAAACTAAGGTGTGGCGCATGCCTTTGGTGTTTTTTTTTTAAAGTGTGTTTTATTTTACAGTTATAAAATACAACACAATATTGAGCTCACAGGCCTTTGCAATTACGTAGGTTTTGATCTTTTGCCTCACTCAATCACATGATTTCTTCCACATTTTTGATTTTAAGAACGTAAGGATGTACTTAACACAATTAAAGGAATTTCATAGGAGGTATGAAGTATTGGAGGGAATCTGTCATTTTGGCAGCATTTCAGTCCTGTATGACAGTTCTACTGGGTAAGAATGTTTTGTGTGCTTTTAAAACAGTTTCATGTTGTGCGTAATTTGTGAATAAGTGGTTGTGAGATATTGGAATCCTTTCACAGGTCTCCTTTATTGATGTTAGTTGCACTATTAAACTATGTGGAACTTGTTCAGCTCTTAACTGAGAACGTTGGTTGCTGAGAACTCTGTTTTGTGGTGGTGTGTTGCACTGTCTTTCTTACCCTCTGACACGGATTAATCTTGTTTTCAAAGCAAAATGAGATGTTTTGAGAGAAGGGGTTGTGCAAAGTTTTGACTACATATCTCAGTGGTGGATACACCTTGTGTGTCCTTTCCATCGATTCACAGTATTACAAAAACTGCTGAGCAAGCTGTTGGGATCTTCAGCACTGCATGGAGTTCATTGTAGCAGAGAGGTTGTGAAGTTTGGTTTGTCTGTGTGTAGTCTTCTTATACTTCGTATGTGTTTAGATGAGGGGAATGACAGAAGTAAGGATTAATTAATCTCTTCCTGGCCTGGCAACAAATTATTGAACTATTGAACTAGATTATCGTGACTCTGTAGACTTTGTAGGTGGGAATACTGTGTCAGAGATTAGTGACTGTCTAGAATCAGTCATGGCAGAATCTTGCCAACTCTTTTTGGAGGAAATTTGCTGTAATTTTCACATCTAAGGGTTTCATAGGGTGATGACTTTTAACATGGTCTGAAGTTGTGATATCTGAGTTTCTGAAATCTGTGGATTAAAGACTGTATTTTCTATTGACTTTGTAAAGGGCAAGGTAGTTTTTCAGGTCTATGTAGGACATTTGAGTCTAGTACAGGAGAGGAAACAAGAAGTCTTCTAAAGCTTCAGTGTAGATTATTCACATTTTACTGTTGGAACCCAGGGAACAGGGAATGTTTCTCTGTCTGTTCTGACAAACCCTGACCCTCCTGATCCTCCTGAGAGCCATGCCTTTAACTTCCGTCCATGGAGAAAACTCCCTAGGCTTTTGGATGATGTACAATCTGTTAACGTGTAGGCTAAATTGTAGTGTAGTTATCACTGGGTGAAAAATTTGGACTTTTAGGGTTTTAGTATGGGGGTAGATGGAGGGCAAAATGGAGGATTTTGGGCGTTGCCCTGCCTTCTCCTTCTTCTATTCCATTTTCTGTAGTATTAGTGGCACTAAGTGATTGGTTTAGAGAAGTCACAATGCAGATGTTACGTGTCAGAAAGTTAGTTAGTTATTGGCAGAGAAGTAGAAATAAAGTACGTTTTTAGAGTTAATTGGACAAGATGGCTTTAAAAGACCTTGAAACTGTACATCTTGTGACCTTTTTCGCTGTATTCTTCACCACGCTAAGCCTGGTGCAGGCGGTGTGGAGAGGTTTTGATAAGATAAGAAATAAACAGCAACCTGAAGACTGAAAAAGATCCCGTTCGTCTCTCAATTCTAGCATAGACCCTTTGCAGGGGGTTTCCCCACACAGAGGGGCCCCAGAGAGAGAGGCCTTTCTCATTTTACCTGTGAGCTTGTATTCTGGAGATGGTCTCCAAATGCTGAAGAACTTCTAATTTTCTGCTGATTATTTACTTCCCTTAGCTCATATATCTTGTAGTTAAATAAATTTTAACATCAAGATCTTTGAACTTAAAATCCCACGTAAACACATGAAAGTCTTTCAGGGATGGCTGAGAGTTGAGGTTGTTCAGCCTGGAGAAGCCTGGGGAGATCTTATAGAGGCCTTTAAGTACTTAAAGCTAGCATACAAGAAGGCTGCAGAGGGACTATTGGCCAAGTGTAGTGATAGGACAAGAGACATGGCTTCAAACTGTTAGAGGGTAGGTTTGGATTTGAGATAAGAAAAATTCTTTCCTGTGAGAGTGAGACATTGGAAGATGTTGCCCAGAGAAGCTGTGCGTGCCCCATCCCTGGAAGTGTTCAAGGCCAGGTTGGATGGAGCTTTGTGCAGTCTGGTGTAGTGGAAAGTATTGCTGCCCATGATGAGAGGGGTTGGAAGAAGATGATCTTTACGGTTTTTTTAGTCCAAAGCATTCTATGATCTATAGTAAATATTGAAATGTTGTTTTATGAAGGACTAAGTATAATTTGATAAAAGATTCCTGTGAAAGGTTTTCTTGTATTTAAGTGGGAGTTACTGCCTTGGTTCCTTTGGCAGATGGTCTGTGTTCCCCTATGGTCACTTTTGCCATGCCTTACAAGAATACAGAAGTAGCATGGTACACGCCAAGCTAGCAAGACCAGTCCATTCTTATTTATGAACATTAATTGATTTTCTTCATGCCACAGTAAAACTGGAAAGAAAGTAGGAGTGATACAGTTGTTGTTTTTCCATCATAAATTTGTCTCTGCAGAGGATGACAAAATCAGCAGGGTTGCAAAGGTATGTGAACTACTCTGCCTTCATATGGGGATTTGGTTTTTATGAAGTAGCTCTTCAAAAGAGACAGCACCCCAAAAAAATAATACTAAAAATGCATACAGAGATTTGTAAATTCACCTTTCATTCATGTTATGTATTAATCATTTTTTTTCCTCCAATATAGTTGTTGTCTTCTGCATGTGTGCATGCTTTATCACCTGTTTTATAAAGAAGAAACAGGAAGTGGACAACAAAGCTTATGTGGAATGGTGGTTTTATAAATAAGACTTCTTCTCTCTGTTTTCCAGATTCAATATTGCATAAACATGGGTGCATTTTTGGATAAACCAAAAACTGAAAAACATAATGCTCACGGTGCAGGGAATGGCTTGCGTTATGGCCTCAGCAGTATGCAGGGATGGAGAGTGGAAATGGAAGATGCTCACACAGCTGTTGTAGGTATTCCCCATGGCTTAGAGAGCTGGTCCTTTTTTGCTGTCTATGATGGTCACGCGGGATCTCGTGTTGCAAATTACTGCTCCACGCATTTATTAGAACACATCACTAACAATGAAGACTTTAGAGCGACAGAAAAACCTGGATCTGCTCTTGAACCTTCAGTGGAAAATGTCAAGAGTGGAATCAGAACTGGCTTTTTGAAAATTGATGAGTATATGCGCAATTTCGCAGACCTCAGAAATGGCATGGACAGAAGTGGCTCAACAGCAGTGGGAGTTATGATTTCACCTGAGCATGTATACTTTATCAACTGTGGTGATTCACGTGCTGTTCTCTATAGGAATGGACAAGTCTGTTTTTCAACACAGGATCACAAACCTTGCAACCCGAGGGAGAAAGAGCGAATCCAGAATGCAGGAGGCAGTGTAATGATTCAGCGTGTTAATGGTTCATTGGCAGTTTCTCGAGCTCTGGGGGACTATGACTACAAATGTGTTGATGGTAAAGGCCCTACAGAACAACTTGTTTCTCCAGAGCCTGAGGTGTGTGAAATTTTAAGGGCAGAAGAAGATGAGTTTATCATCCTGGCTTGTGATGGAATCTGGGATGTAATGAGCAATGAAGAGCTCTGTGAATATGTAAAGTCTAGACTTGAAGTATCAGATGACCTGGAAACAGTGTGCAATTGGGTAGTGGACACTTGTTTACATAAGGTATGTAAGTGTTTTCTCCTAACAGCTGTCTAAAATTATCTTCTGGTTAGATGGGTACAGTGTTAACAGCTGTTCCTGGCCTACTGTTCCCCTTCTCTAACTTCTTTTCCTCAAAGTTCTGTACCCATTTGACTGTATAGAAGAATATACAGCCTCACTCTGTATGCTTGGAAAGGCGATAGCAATTGCAAAAATAAAGGCTGTTTTTTTTCCCCAAGTAATGCTTGCATATAGTTCCAGCTCTAAACGTTGATTCTAAATACAAAATTTGTAAAATTAATCTATTCTGAGCAAGGTACTTTGTGGGTTTTTTTGTTCTTTGAAGTTGAGTAGTGTTTGTATCCTTTGCGTAAAACCGGTGTTGGCACCATCTCCTCTTCAAGGTGTTGTTTGTTTGTCACCTGTGCCCTCACCTCATTGCAGCTTAGATGGAGTAACACCACCTTTGCATCTGAGCTTGCTTCCACTCCTCAAATTTAGTTTGTTTGGAGCAACCACTGGTTGGTCTACATATGTTATATAGGTATTCCATTTCCAACATTCTGTGAAAAGTGCAACTCCTGCTAGTACAAACAGAGTTGCTTTGTTAGACCACAAACTAAACATACAGTTTTGAGAAAAATACAAAAGTTCACAATTGTAACTCTAAAGGGTAAGTTGTGTGTTTTTTCCAGAAATAGGGTTGTATTCCAACATATACCATACAGTGTATGATTGGTTTAAATGCTGCTTAAATTGGTTTAAATTGCTTTTCTGACCAAGAAGTCAACCAGCCTTTTTAAACAATGGTCACTCTCAGATGCTGTCAGTGAAACTGAGCACTGACCACACGTTTATTTTCCAAAGTCAGATCCTGGATCTCTGTAACAACCAGGCTGTGGATCGTACCACATAATACTAGGTGATACGTGTCCTCGTATGCTTGGTACAAAAGGGGATATTGGCTAACTCCTAAGAAGTATTTCTGAAGCAGTTAATTCTAATGGCAAATTCTTAATTGCTTCAGGAGAAGGATTTGTTGTGATAATTGATTAGAACTATCCAGTGCAGTGACTAATGGCACTTAATAATCTGCACAAAAAAAGGTGAAGTTAAGATTTTATTTTCATACCAGTAGTATAAATTTTGATTCTGCTGGATCCCCTTGTAAGAGACCTAGAATTGAGTTTTTAGATTTGGCTGTGCGTTATAATTTTCAAAATTAAATATGAGCAGGAAAATGGTATCAGTATGCTAGTAAAGAACTGGCATTAGAATTAGTATCTAAAAAAGCCATTGGCTGATACAAGGTCATGATAGTCTGTAAGGTCAGCTTGGCCATATGAAACATTTATATTTTATACTTGCATCAAGGTGCTGTGTGACACAGGTGCATTCTGGTAAACAGACTTGCAATGCATGTAATGGCTTACATGAATGCCCTGCAACTAAAACAAATTAGTCACTTGAGCTAAGCTATTCTAATAGTATAGGGGAGTATTCTGCCTTTCATTTTGCAACATGAGTCGTTTTACAATTTGGTTTAAGGTAACATTACACGACTATCTAATTTTGACCTGTTTTATTGATACTCTTTTTAAATGGCTGGCATTTAATTATTTAGACTCCAGTACTAAGAATACACAGTCAAAATCAGTCAAATTAATTCTAGTGAGAGGTGTTGTTGGGACACTGAGAGGTTCGTATTAATAAAATACAGGATTTTTTTCAGGGTTTCTTTTTTTCCAGGTTTATATGTGGTACTGTATTTGGAAAAAGTACAGATGTGATTAGAGTAGAAAGATGAATAAGACTAAAGATACTAACTTCTCTTTCTTTTTTGTCACATAGGGGAGTCGTGATAACATGAGTATTGTATTAGTTTGTTTTTCAAATGCTCCTAAGGTCTCAGAGGAGGCAGTGAAAAAAGATGCTGAGTTGGATAAGTACTTGGAATCACGGGTTGAAGGTAAGAAATGCACTTAGTTCACTAGATGGTGAACAAATCACAGTTTGATTGTGATAGTGAGCACAATAGTGTCATAACTATCTTGAGCATGAGATCAAAAACCATGGGAGACATTATGCCACTTTGTTGGGTTAAATTCAGGCCTGGTTATAACTCTTAACTTTCGTAGGTCACGAAGAATATTATAGGCCATGTGCTTAGTTTTTCCTGGTAGTCTGCAAACATTTTCTTAGTGTGAGCTTTAAGATTTTAGTGCTGTCTTCATAGGTTAAAATGCAACTACCAGCCTTGCAGAGTATTTTATCAGCTCAGTAAATTGTGATCTTGTTATTGTCCTGCTTATGAAATATTAAAAGAGATGTACTATTTTTGTACTATTTCTTCCCCTTTTTTGTGCAAGTTCTTGACAGAAAGAAAAAGCTGTGCTTGGTTTTTGTGTCAATGTCCCAGTAATCCAGATAGTTGATATAGCCACCCTAAATTTTAATATATATGTACGATGGTCTTCAGGTACAAGTTACCTCTGAGTACACAGCTGTTGTGTGTGGTGTCTTTTCCTCTTGTTTAAATGGGATCTAAATTGAAAGGGGTTCTATATTTGTAATTTCTGTTGAGGTTAGAGAGTGCTAGTGGTCACTTCAAATGCCAACTCTAAGCCTGTTTCTTGGAATTTGGCTTACATCCCAGGCTTCCTAGATGACACTAGTTAAGATAAATACCTGTTATCTTCTATGTCAGAGTGGAGTACATGAGCTGTTAATAGGCTCTGGGAGAGAGCCAGGAGCAATTGCCTTCACTGGCAGCCATCAGGTGTGCACAATGGTTTCAGGTTAGTATTCCCAGCTTCTTGGTGGGTGCTCTCTGTTAACAAACAGGTGAAAAATATATGGAACTGCAGTGGGTTTTATTGCTTTTATAAGTGAATATTAAGATGAATAGAAAAGCTGTCAAATAATAACTTGTGATCAGAGTGTCTGGATTAACTAATCTATTAACTGAATATTTTTAGCTCTGTTATCACATTTAACTAAATAATACATATACCAAAAAATAGTGGAGAGTTTGTAGTCCAAACTGATGTGTAGTCATTTCAAATATAACTCAAAATGATTGTTTAGCTTAAGTGCATCAGAGAAATTAATTGCTCCAAAACTTCAATTTCTGTTGCTTCGGCTCTTGAATTTTTTTTTCCCTGCTTGAGTTCCCTGTGTCATTCTGTGTTTTGCTAATTGGACAGAGTTCAAGGCCTTTAAAAGGCACGTATTTAGCAAGAAATGACAGCATATTTAAAAAATTCTGATGAGTGGAGAAAGATATTTCAAGTTCTTCTGAAGTCTGTTTCATTTACTATCTGATTTTTAACAAATTTTTGCATTCAAAAATTCTATGAAATTGTAATTTTGATGCAGTCTCCTTAATTAAAAGGAAAAAAAAGTTGTGGGACTGTAGTTTACCTTACACATGTGCCTTGAATATTATCAATTCAGAAAGGATAGAGGCCTTAGCAAAATGTTTCAAATCAGTAAGCAGCATGAGGAAAATTGTTTAGAAATATGTTGAGATTTTTAAAAACTATATCTAATGTAAAGGTTTCAGTAGTGAGCAGGAATACTTTTGACTTTAAAAAACCCCATGGGTGCAAGAGTAATGGAGTCATCTCTAGTGATGGAGTTGGTGAAAGTTTTGGAACGTGGAGTTTGTTTTTGGTTGAGACAACTGCCTTATTCACTTTTGTATTCATCTTTTAACTCAGCGTAGAAAACGGTGCTTAAAAGAATTGTGCCTGAAAGATTTAAACTGTCTTCGACTCTTAAAACATAAAGCCTGATAGATATGTTGTGACACTGATAATATGAATTTGTTTAAAATACCTTTCTAGAGGCTGCCTATTCCTTTCAAAAAGCAAATAATGATGTTTGAACACAAATTAACAAGAACAACATTTAAAAAAATTTGTTAATGAGTTAACAGCTCACAAGTTATATGCAGTTGGCTGATAGCCAGTAACAATTATATTTATACCTGTAATAAAAACATTCTGAAAAAAATAAGGTTGTTTTGAAACTACCAAGCTGCAAAGATAGATGTTGTCAAAAATGTAAACTGAGTTCTCTTGGATACCCTCCACTTTCACTAAGTGACTAATATAAGTCAGGGCAACACTAGAACTTAGTATAAAGTCCTCTGGGACTTCCTGAAGCTATTTTAGTTTGATCACTGGTGTTTGTTCTTAATGAATACACACTGTTCTGTTTCTGTTCTCTTGTGGACCTTAAATTTCAAGCTGACTGTATGAACCCATCAAACCTTTTAGGCAGCAGGGTTTTTTCACTACTATACTGGGGCATTTTAAGCTCTGGCTCAGGGAGAATAGCAGTTCAAGGCATGCTTTTGTTAGATTTAAAAAAGTAAAAAAATAAAAAAAAGTTGAAAAGCAGTTTAATACTTGTACATGTAACATTTGTTCTCTATTTGTACATTCGTAAGTGGAATACTGAGATTTGGTGTATTTGTGTAATGAATTGAGTTAGTAGTTCCCTAAGATCTTACCAGAGTTTTTAAGAGAATTATTGTCTTAATACCTAGAGATACTTTTTATTTTAACAGATTGATTAAAAAGCAAACTCAGCAAGTCATCATTTACAGAGATTTCCAGTGGAAGAAATATGTACCAATGCTCTGTTGCTAGTTTGGGTTTTGAGGTTGATGGAATGTGAATAACCGCATTCCAAAGCTGCCACTTGCAGAGTATACTGAAATACTTAATGAGGTTAAGCTTGTGCCTGAGTCATTTATTACTCTGAGCATAGCCCTGCTTCTGGTTTGAGTCATTTAATTGGTCCATCTCCAAAGCACAATCACAGAGTTACAGAGTGGTTTGTGTTGGAAGGGACCTTAAAGATCATCTAGTTCCAGTGCCACTGCCATGGATGGGGCACCTTCCACAGGTGTTTTGGGCAGGAGTGAGGTTATGCTAGGTCACTCTTTTCTTACTGCCCCTTGCAGATACTACTTTCTGCTCTCTGTTTTTTGGAAATCCAAAATTATGTCCCACAAAGTGAAAAATAGGTGCAGAAGTCAATTTAGTTCTCTGATATGTTTCAGTTTATTTGAAAGGGTGTATCAGAATTGCAGTTAATAACAGACAAACCACAGAATTCCACAAAACCCAAAAAACTACTAACCCCACAAATCATGAGTAGGGGCACATGATCTGTGCAGGCTTAAACAGTTTTACTGGTAAATACTCAGTTAATCCCCTGAGTTGGATGATGCATTTTACATATATGTTATATATACTGTATGTAAAACTGATTTGTCATAATCTGATAGCTGGGCGTAAAAGGAGGTGCTGGAATATGGAGAGCTTGTAATGCTGTCTGGCTGGGGACCTGCGTTATATAAAACTGAAATAAAATGTTACCTGAATTTTCAAAATGCCTATCTGTTGAGTGAAGTGTCAGGCTTTTAGTGAAAAGTGTTTTAGAGGTAAAGTAGTAGACTTTGTAGTGGACTTTAAGAATAATTCCTGATATGTATATTCATCAAAGTGTCTGAATTATATTAGCAATGCAAAGCTAACTGTAGGGTTATTCTTAACATCAGAGAGATTAAGCTGAAAACATTGTAAATGCCCATAAATCTTTTTCTTTCTCCGGTGGCCTTTGTCAAGCACATCCATAGTGTGTATCTGCTGACTGATGTATAATGACAATGGGTCATGCATACTCATTTGCTTTACTCTCATTGCTATTTTTCTATTAGGCAGCTTTTTTTTTTTTTTAAGAGAGGGAACAGGTTCTGGATAAAACTCCTCACTCTAATACCAGGAAAAGAAAAAGATAATGATTAGTTCATCCAGAATTCTTGATTTGCCACCTTCTAGAAATGGAGAGAAGATGCTTGTGGTTCAGTTCACCACTCCCTGAGAAATTATTATGCAGTATATAAACGTATATGTTTCTAGTACCAAGAAACATACAGCAATCTTTAGCTGTGATTGCTTTCAGTCCTTTTTAAGAAGGTACAAAACCCTTATGCTTGTAATAAATATTTAGAAATTTCTTGCATTTGTAGGTTTTTTTTCTTATTGGTTCTTGCTATTTGTCTACTTTTCCTGTGTACAGAACCAGATGTGCTCTTGGTATAAAAAGTATATATTAATAAGAAACATTTCCTGTCAAATGTATCAAAGCAAAATTATATTATAGCAGTACAATTACTTCTAACTAAGTAGAACTGACCAAAAGGGTGCGATTTATAAGAAGAGTTGTGGCTAATTTATGTATGTGTGGAAGAAGTGATCAAAATCCTAAGATCGGGCATACTTACTCAGCTGTCATTTCCTTTGCTAGCCATGATTTATCCTTAATGGATAGATGGATGATAATACCCATCGAGTTTCATGGAACTGTCTTTAATTTTAATCACTTTTAGTAGTAGTGCACATATCTTATTCTTTGCAAAGATTGTATGGTGCTGGCTTAAAATTGAGACTTAGAAGTGTAATAGTGCCTTATTTGTTACAAGGTAATATAATTATTCTGCAAGTGATTGCTTTTAGGGCTTGCAGATCTGCCTCATACAAAGTGGGTGAGTACCTTGCCAAGGACTTTGTTGATCTTGGTAGTCCTGAGAGAAGCCTGAATATTTCTTGCTTCCTAGATAAGTGATGGACATCAAGAAAGGTTTAAATACTAGGAAACTTGGGATGAAGGGTTTGAGGTAGGTAGGTGGTGTGCTTTTCTGCTAACTTAAGAAAGTCATAAACTGCAGGCTCCAAGTCAGTCATCCAGAATATAATTAATTGTAAGAAAATTAAATTATTTGTTTCTTAACTTTGGATAGTAGACAAGATACAGAATGACTGAAGTTTTTTTAGCATGATACCTTTAGAGGATTCATTCTTAATTCTTCTTAAAGAGAGTTTTATCCAGAACAGTGTCTATAGGAAATAGCACTCTATTCCTTAATTTAGTTGATTTTCAGAAAAAATATCCTCTCTTAAAAATAGAAGACTTGTGCATACAACTCCAAACCTTTTTATGCTGTGGCTCAATAAGTAGAGGCTGATGACTGGAAGCTGGTAGCATTACACTTGTGTGATTGTATACACAGATATTACACATTCATCTTAACAGCAACCCTAATGAAAGAGAATATGTGAAGATTTACTTCAGTTCAGGCAGTTCCTGTCCAAGCTAGAAGAACTTACTAGCACTGGACTTGACTTGAGTTGTGTGTCAGCTTTGAAAATGGAATATAATTTCTAATTATTATTAAAATAAGTATTTTTAGTTATTCCTCATCAGTTCCATATTCTGTTTTGGCCACTTGAGTGCTAATATCTATCCGTGATATATCCTCTTGATTGCTTGGTGGTCAAAGTGTTTATGCACTGGAGATTCAGGCCTTTGAGGATACAAGGTGTTGCTCGCGGGGAAGCGTGACCAGAATCCCGGGGAAGCCTTGGCTTTATGACATGTAACATGTTGCACTGCACGGGGAAGCTAACTGAAACGGACTCCCAGCTGCTGTCTTTTTCAAAGAGAACAGGCGACTGTCTCCAGGGTATTTCATTCAGTTCACAGTCTGCTTCTTAATTTCTGTTGAAGAGTAAGGCTTGATGCATACTGGGGAGACAGACTATGAATTTAAGCTCTGTTCCACCATGCAAAGACTGTTAACCTAAAATGTAAAGAATGCTTTTCTGTTAACATGTAACTCTTTCATAATGCCTCTGTTAAAAAGTGATAATATCTTATATTTCAATGTCTTAGCCAATGGGTGATATTAATTCGGGATTTTTTGTGTTTTTAAATTAGAAATTATGGAAAAAGCAGGTGAAGAAGGAATGCCTGATCTTGCTCATGTTATTCGTATTTTAACTGCAGAGAATATCCCTAATTTACCACCAGGAGGTGGTTTAGCTGGCAAGTGAGTACAGTACCAGAATTTCTTGAACTGTTAAATTCACCAACACTCTATCATTCAAATGTTTTAAAGCTTTCTTAATTTTAATAGCTATACTCAAATCAAGTTTTTTGTATTTGAACTTAATTTGCCTTTTGCAGTATATAAACATTTGTGTCATTGTTCCCATTCAAGAATGGTAAAGAGGAAACACACAATCATATTCTGGTATTATAATTTATATAACATTAATTTATTATTTCCATATGGCCGTTTACAAAATATATATGTATTCTTGGCTTTTTACTGCTTTACATTTGTTGAGAGCCATCAAACATAGCAAAATGAATATCAAAAGTGCCAGGAGATCAGTTTTCCTGATATCATGTTTTCCCAACCACTTAATGTCCATTTTAGTATGGAACAGTACTTATTTGCTCAGCAAACATTCTCATAAGAAAATTGTTTTGATTTGTTTAGTCTGAAACTGAATGGTGGATAACTGAGAATATTGAACTAGAGTATGCATCTTAAAAGGAAAAAACCTTCAGAAATTGTATTGGCTTTCTGGGGAGCCCAATGGTGATGTTCTAGCAACCTGTAACTTAAGGATTTTAATTATGATTGCATAAACAATTGTTAATCTGGAATTCCCCAGACAGTAGGACTGATTATTGTTCCCTGGCACAGAGCATGTTGTTTCTGGAATATTTGTATTTTACAAAATATGAAGTCCTGTCGTCTGAGCATTTGTGTGTGTGTGTGTGTGCACATCTATTTTCATTGGATGTACTTGTTAATGAGCACTGGTTGCCATGATGATATCTCTCTGGCCTTGGAAGTATCTTTACATTCTGGGCCTTTTTCTTCACTTGTGTGCATTCCAGGCATTCAGAGAAGTTTTGGTGTGCCTGTTCTTCTTGGTGCCTCCCAACTGCTGTGTTTTGTTGTTTTGCTCATGTACTGCTGCACTGTTCTGGACCCTTGATGTATAAATTCTGTTTAATTTGTTGTGAACCAGGTTACATATCTCATGGACTTGGTTCAGAATTTGCATTTTGGTGCCTTTCTTTTCATCTTGACTTTTAAAGTCCCCTGACTTCAGGAGTGTACCTGCAGTTTCTTTCAAGAGAATATTATACAGTATTAAGTAACCTGTTCTTGGGCTCCAAGGTTGGGACAAAGACAGGCAGTGACATACATGAATTCATTTTACTTGCAGGAAATTAATTGAAGTCTTGGAAAAAATACTACGGCACAACCCAGATCAATGTACTGTGTAACTTAAAACTTCTGTCCTAACAACAGAATATTCTTTTTCTTGAGGTCATTATCCTGGAATGTTACCAGGTCATGAAGAAGTTACACTTCGTCCTTGTGTTTGAATTCCAAGACCTGGCTCAAACAGGTTGCAAAAAGATCTTGTCTGTGGCTGTAATCCACAGTTTTAGCACCAGTTAAAGTTGCTCCCAGTTTTTAGTATGTCTGAGCTGGAGAATTGCAATTCAGTGTTACTATGACTAGAGTATGTTTGCAAACCTTAGAAACCCCTTAAATAGCTCCTTTTATATTGGCACTGTATAACTCCTTCCTTCCAGCTTCTCACTTAGGTAGAAGCCCCTGCTGGCCCGCTATTGAGACAGGAGATGTACAGGTGTCAAGTCTGTTGTGGTCAGCTGATGGTGCTGTTTTATCCTATAAAATCTTACTCTCCAGAGACTGTTTTCTGGCTTGACTCCAATCCCCTTGTGATTTCAAATGCTGCCTCAAGATTGGATGTTTGTTGCTGAAGTAAACAAAAGTCCTGAGCTACTCTGGCACCTGGGCCTTAGTAGTTCCACTCAACATCTTGCTCTTGAGTTTTCCTATCGAAGAAAAGCACAAAGAAACAGACTGGTGAAAGAAGGAAAGGAGAATTTAAAAAGATTGGATAATTCCCAAGGAGCTTATTTTCATGTCGATTTAAACCCACTGCAGTGGCTACCTGCTGCTTCTATAGCAGTCTTGCTTGGGCTGTGCAGGCATTTTCTGTCACATTGGAGGTGCCTTTGCTTTAGCTAGTACCGACATTGAGTCAGAATTGTGCCATTCCTCGGTCACTAAATGTGGAACTGCATGGAGAGAACCCTTTCCTCTAGCATCGGCAAAAAGATTCAGTTTCTTTTCTCTAGTAAGATCTTCCATCAATTCCAGTGGATCCCATACTGCCTTAAATATGCAACTTTTCCAGATTTCTTAAACACTTTCAGAAGGAGCCATATCCAACTTGTAGCATCCTCAGTATTCTGGGGCATAAAGTTCTTTTACATCGAGAGTCATGTGTGTTTGAGACATTTGCTGCTGTTTTGACATCTGATGCCTTTGTGCTCTTTAGAAGAGTCAACAGTTGGTGCCCCTCATTCTGCAAGACACAATTTTTAGACATCTTGGTCACTTCCAGACTTAAGAGTCTTAGTCCACACAGCAGTTCTTTTTTGTTGAAGCTGTCAATAACTTTGATCATATTTATTGTAGCTGTCTGAATGTTTCCCAGTTTTAACTTTCATTTGAAGATGTGAGTGCGTAGCCTTTTTTGCATCAGAATTCTGTTTATGTGATGGGTTTTATTTTTTGTGAAGTTCTTTGTGCTTATTTTGACTGCCTGTGAAAGTGTGGCCTTAAATGGCACTGCTACAACAAAAGTCTAGTTAGTGGCTTTTGTGTTTTAATTTCTACAGTGTGCATAGACAATAGAAAACATGTATCTCAGGGGTCATATACTCTGCACACCACACTTCAGAATTTTGTAGACAAGTTGTAACCTGCGTATAGGCAATAAAGATGGGGAAAAACTGAACTGTCTTCAAGTTGCACATCCAGAATTAAGGCAAGAAAACCAGAAAACTTGAAGAATTGTTATGACAAGCAAAATATAGACTTCATTGTTACTCTTGACAAAATCTGAGTATGCAGCTCTAAAAAGGGGTGGACCATGGAGAGGGTAAGGTAAGAAAATGGTTTTACTTTGCTCAGTCTTTACAAATCTTGACCAGTTGCTAGATCCCCAAATTCTTACTGAAAGTGAATGGAGACACAGAGTGGGTTTCATCTTTTTAAAAGGCAGATTAAAAGAAAAATACCTTTAACACTTCAAAATCCCTGCTCTGATCAAACTTTTCTCAATGTTTTAAAATACTTTGTTTTGCTTAATTTTTTTTTAAAACTTCTCTTTTCAGGCGTAATATTATTGAAAATGTGTATAATAGGCTGAATCCACACAGAGACAATGAGGGGGTAAGTTCCCATTTTGATTGCTACACCTCTTTGTTAATGTGAACATCAAAGTTGTCATACATTAACCAAAAGTGTTTGTCACCAGGAATAAAATATTAGAAATACAAGATACATATTGTGACATACTGCTAATTTTTACCTTGCTTTGGATGGATTTGATATAGAAGTTCTTCCTCTAAAAGACGGAAAACTGACACCCAATTCTGAAAGACTTTTAAAACATCTAAATAACTACCACTTTCTCAGTCAGACTTGGGAGAGAACAGTGCAGGGTTTTTCTAAACTACGATTTATAATTGTAAAAAATTAGTAGTCAACAAATCTGTTGCTTAACTAGCTGTTATGTCTACTCTCCAGAAATGTAGTACAAGAGGGAGCAAACACACTCCCTCCCTGTTGTCTTCTGTAAGAAGGCCTCGGTACACTGAATATAAAAGATTACAAAACTAATATTGACTATTTTCATAGCATTTACACTATCTCTTCATGTCCCATCTCTCCTGGTCTAAGGAGAAGTAATTTTAGGTTACTTCAGTTATGATTTCTAAAATAGCTTACATTTTTCTTCCCATTTCCTACAAAGTTGAATTTTAAATAGTATGTTGAAATCTGGTTTATTGTACCTCTAAACCTGATTATTAGGTAGCTCTTAATATAAGTGTATATAATAACTGGCGTTTCTATCAGTTGTGGTTTATTTTGTTTAAAAACTGTGGAAAACTGAAGAACTGATAAAAAACATCAGTGCTTGTACACATTGTCATTTCCTGTACAGTTTATGTGAACTGTTTTGTGGAAGTAACATTCCTATTGTAGTAAATCCTTTGTAATATTTTTTTCTTCCGCGATGGCTACAAGGCCCGCAGTCAGGTAGTTATTACACTGAATGGTGTTGCACTTGAAATACCTTGAAATTATCAATTGCACACCTTGAGTTAGTAAATACTCAGTCTCGCCACAGTTGTTACTGTGTCTTTCCCATTGTTCTCTTCTCTTTACTGCCTATATTTGATTTATTATCTTCAGTTAGAAAGCTTGTGTGGGTGGAAGGGGCCACTATTCTGTTAGCGTACAAGTGGAGAAGAAACCTCTTAACTGGTTAATTTTTTAGGATTTATTCCTTTGTCTAGTTTGAAAGTGATAGGATATACTTTTTTCATTGCACTTTCAAGTAATTGTGCAACAGCACCCCAAACCAAGATAAACAAAATTTTCCTCTTTTCAGCTTCTTTAGTCCTTCAGGGAGCTCTGCACCTCTATCAGCCTCCTACTACTTTTTGTATTTAGCCAGAACTTCCCCTGCTTTTTGGGAAAATGTTACTAGTACATATGGCTTATTTAAAAATTAAAGAAAAACTAAAACAGCATAGGTTTTACAAATTATTGATATTTTAAGAAAAAACCCTGAAATGTTATATGCCATAGTTGCATTTATGATGCACCTGTTCTAAGTCTAGATTTACTTCTCAATAGCCATCCAAGTTTGCTGAAAGTCCTAATACGCAGTACAGCGTCTGTTTGTCTGTTGGCTCCTTTCAGGAAATGTTTGTGTATCATCCATTTTAATTTAATAAAATGAGGTAGCTAACCTAAATATGCTTTTTGCTCATAAAAGAGTATACCATTAACAGCTTTGACCTTTCTTGCCATTAAAATCTGAATAGTTGGTTTAGCTTTTAATTTGGTTTCTTTAAAAAGCGATGTGAACAGTAGACTGCAGTCTGCTTCCTAAATTTTTCTGATGTTGATATAGAAGTGCGAATCTCTAATATATGTTTTAAATAGAGTGGTTTAAATTCTAGTCTGATTTTGTGGTAGCATGTCATTTGCTAGTCAGCACCTTTGTTCTTGTCACCCTAATTGATACTAGCCCAGAGAGGTTTGAGAGGATGAACTCTCCCTTGGTGAAGGATACAGTTCCTGTTTGCATCTTCCCAGCAAGTTATCTGAATGTCCTTGAAGTGGATGAATCTAGTGGGTCTCATCTCTGAGACGATGAAAACATGACTTCCTTGCTGCTCTTACTCCATTTCAGGTGTATGTGTGGTGATCTTGTAGTCTTCTGAACTGGATACTGTAGTGTCCAAACATGTAAAGGGAAAGGAAGCTGTTCAGTTATTCAACATCAGACTCTTCAGAATGTCTACACGCATTGATAATGTTGCTACACATCTCACATGTAAGCAGGAAGCAGAGGTAGGAAGGAAACATACAGTATATCCCAATGAAGACATTGCCAAGTGAGGTTGAAATCTGGCCAATGATGCTCCTGTTTAAACTGGTATGAGGCAAGAGCAGATGTTCATATGAAAAATTAGATGCCAGAGACATGGATGCTGAGTCTGCACAGCACAAAGGTACACTTGACTTGCACCTGAGCATCTTTCCCTGTGTGTGGTTAGCAGTGCACCTGTATCTGCTGAGAGTGGATGTTGTGCAGAATACTTCCTTTACTGACTGGTAATTCTGCCTGTGGCAGTCATCTTCCATCTTATGGCTGCATATAAGGCTAGAGCAATTTTTATCATGCAAAATAGTAATGCAGTTAGTTGCTAAAATATTAATGCAAATGACTAAAAAAAACCCCCTCCAAACCACACAACAACCCAAACAATCAGATTAACTTTTGCAATTGAGAATGTCTTCCTTCTAAAGACTATAAGTTTTAGCATCTAACAATTTTAAAATAGCTACTGTGAGTTCCTGTGAACTGGATCATAATAGCTTTGCAAGTTAGTTCTTAGTATATAAACTAAAACCTTAGTATATAAACTAAAATCTCTTTCTAGGTTAGCTTTGTTTTACTCAGCACTGTAAACATTTCAGGTAGTGTTGCACTTTAGTTTTTTTTTTGGTTATCAAAACTAGTGATATTAGATTTTGATTCTTCACATGAGTGTTTTCTGAGAAACCTTAACATAGAGCCTAAATAAGGAGATGTCATGCTAAGCAAGAGTCTGAGAAATAAAAGAATCCTTACTACAGCAGTATCCAGAGATCACTAGTCTGGATTGAGGGTATAGCAGTCCTAAGTTTTTTCTGCTGGGAATCTCAGCAGCTTACAAGTATTTCATAAATCCAGGGCTGGAGAGAGTCCTGCACTGTGGTCACAATGAGCAACTTTACCGTTGTTTGAGCAGAGACTTCTGCTATAAATGTGGTGGCTTGTGCCTTTACAAATATGAGTGAAAGTACAGAAATCTGTTATGTATCTAATGCTTTCAGGTCTTTAAAGGGAATTTAAAAGAATTTATGCTAAATAATTGTTAGCACTGTGATGTTATAATACCATTGAAGAGTTGTTCTACTTCCTATGCTAAAGTACTACTCTTTCTCTGTGACTCTGCTTCTCTGACGATTTTAATTTTTTGATGTGTTCCTAAGACTAGGAGACTACTATCCAATTAGACTCCTTCGTTGTATGTATATATCCTTAAACACAAGGAACAACGTTAAAATCAAGTGGTTGTGTTAATAGTTTCAATGGCATTTGCTTAAAACTGCCTTTGAGCATCTTACTTGAAGTCAATCATTTATCTCTTGTTTTTATTAATAATACATTCCAGCAGCTGGCTGAACCAAATAATATGCCATTGAGGGCTGTTACACATAAAAAAATGTAAATGGATACAACTTTTACACTATTCTCACAACATTGTAAATCCAGTCTTTAATACATAGCAGCCCTTTTCATACACATAATTTAATAGCACAAAACTTGTGTAAAAATTGTGAATTCTCATGTTGAATATAGCTAGCACAAATTTATCCTTGATTTTATGGTCTGTAGCATTTCAGTTGAATTGAAATGTGAAAGAAGACAAATGCTACCTTGCACAGTAACCATAGTTTTCAGGGACCAGTTCTAGCCACATATCATTAGAGAAAAATCTCTGTCTATATAGTGTGGAATATATAAAAGAGGCAGTTTCTGTCCTGCTATCTGTGGGGTTTCTTGTCTGTTGGCACTGAGGGACGCAAGGGAAGCACGAAATAGCCTGCTGTAAAATAGGGTGCAACGCCATGCAGGATGTGAGTTTGAATATCAAACGCTAACAGCATTGCTAATTCAACTCCTACCAGCATTTGAATTGCTTAGGAGCCTCAGGGCTGCTATTATATTGCTTATTGCTTTTACTCTTCAGTGTTGCATGGAGCAAAATTATTCACTTCAGTCTGCCAAAGGGATTTTTAAAGATCTCGGTATTGTGGAAATTTCAGGATGTATGTGTGCTAATGTCAACCTCAGAGCAAAACTGGTGGAGTAGATGAAAAATGGAGTTTAAATGTTCTCTGAATTTTAAAAAAATGGAAGTCTTCAGCTATGTTGCCGTGTTTAATATTAGCTAGGTATATACATAACTCAGGTTTTTTTCTTTGTCAAACCAAGAAACAGGATACATCTGTAGCCTCTTCTTGGTGCCCTGGGTTTTTGCTGACATTGTGCTTATAAGGTATTAAAGCAGTTCCATTTCATACATTAAAACTATCTCCTTTATCTTGTTTCTCCTCTCTGTGCTCTTGAAGACAAGAGAGCATATAATACTTGAATATTCTCTTAAATATTTTCATATTTGAATATGAAAATGCTAGTACATAGGAGTCAAAACATCTCAAACTAAAACCAGTGAGCCACTGTGAAAGTATGTCTCTTATTTGCGAAACAAATTAAACTTAGAGGAATGCCATTATATGCAGTAATACTGATTTTTGTGGTAAAATTGTCCCCATTTTAACTTGGACTGTGCTAATCAGTCTTGGGGCTTTTATTCCAGCAACATTACATAGAGCATGCAAAATCTTACTGATCTCAAGGTATTTTCTCAATACTGCTATTAAGCTCATAGATGAATGACAGCAGTACTTGTAGTTAGGAAGCTTTTGGACTACATGACAATAAAATGAGGTCAGCATGAAAACAGGGCAGTCTGGATCGTGCTTCTAATGTCTTGCAAAATCTGCCAACTTCCAGAGATACAGTTTCATTTGTCTAGATTGCTAAGTTGCTAGATATTAATAATTTAAAATGTACTGTTCCCTTAAAGCAACAGTACTGCTTTAGCACTTGACAGTGAAAATACCTAGTATCAGTGTCAAAGCACTGTAAGTCTATCACCAAAAAATACAATGGTTTTTTTCAACTGAATGCTTGTAAGCAAGCAGGTCATTTGCTGAGGAGATTTCCATTCCTTAACCAACACTCAATGATCAGATTTTGTGCTGTAGGTTCTTAGGTTTGACATTAAATAGCTGTTGTACCTGCTAATTTTTCTAGGCTATACACAATTTGCCCAAAGGTGTGTCTTATGTTGTTCAAATACCAGCGTTCCCCAGGCTCATGAGTATCTGCTTGCTTTTCTGGCAGCATCATGCTTGCAAAAATCAGAGTGTTCACTAAAACACTGAGCATTTATTTTGATGTGATGCTTCAACTAAACTACTGTCAGAGTTATCTGTTCTCTGAGTTTTTCACAGAACTGTGCTGCTACTGGCTGTGCAGAAATTCACAATTAAATATATTGGCCTGGTGGCTAAAGAAGCTTAAATCTTCAAAATTTTCCACTGATAAATGACCAAAGCTATGAGGGGGTGTCAATGTTTAAAGACATTTGAAATAAAGATGGAGTTAATTGGGAGGAGGTACTTTGACTGGCTCAAAATTAATTGAAATGATTAAAAATGCTGGTTTCATAGTTATAATTTCTTAAGTTATGTTGTTTAAAAGGATGAATATGAAATACATTGTTCTAAGTTGTATGTTGCTAATAAGGTGTTTTACATTCAAATAGAGAGATGTTTTCTTGGTTTGAAAAAAAAAAAAGANGCCCCGCGCCGGCCCCGCAGCGGCCCCGCCACCCGCACCGCGCCCGGCCACGGGCAG
This sequence comes from Irena cyanogastra, assembly GCA_013397155.1. Classification (NCBI taxonomy): domain Eukaryota; kingdom Metazoa; phylum Chordata; class Aves; order Passeriformes; family Irenidae; genus Irena; species Irena cyanogastra. The sequence continues at coordinate 186,378 of VWZV01009808.1, read as the reverse complement.
CGACCAGAGCGGCGAGCAGCACGCCTGACACTCGCAGCGAGCTAGCGCTGCGCTTCACCGCCGCGGCTTCCTCTGCTTAGATCACTACCTGGGGCACCGCTAGCCTGGAAGACTGTTTGGCTTTACTGTAGTTATGTGTACAGATTGTTTATACACAGCTCTTACTTCCTTAGAAGTTCAGCTACTGTGGGATAGTACGGTAATTGCATCCCAAGTTGTGTAGCAAGATTTAACTTCCCATTTGAGATTTTGATTTTCTTTTTTCAGATCCTGTGTCACCAACAGGAATCTAACATGAGTATGCAAAAAGGCATTTTAAAACTTTTTCCTTTGAGAACATTATTAAATAGTAGTTTTGTGGTATATGGTATATGTTTGCTCATTGTAAAGTAACTTACATCTTACTTGTATCTTTTGTGCAATTTAATTGAATTTTACAAATTTTTCAGGTTTTTTTTCCCCAGCATCACATACTGCATGTTTGTGTTTGGTTTGTATATAGTTTCTATTACAGCTAAATTACAAAAGCTGTTACATTTTAGGTTGTCATTTATGAAATGTTTGGGTTTTTTTCAGTTTAGATTGTATCCAGTGTTCATCATAAATACTGATTTTCTAAACAATGCTATTATTACTTCTCAGGTTGTAGCATAGCATATATCCAGAAATGAAAATGTACTTAAATTTAGTACCTAGTGTCAAGTTACAATAATTTGTGATCAAGTGAAAATAAAGAATATGCTGTGGAATAATATCTGTATGCATATTGACTCTTTTAAGCAAGTAATAAACTTTCTTTGAAGTGTTATCACTCTGACACAACTTGAAACTTTTCATAGCTTCTGATGTGAACTCACGGTGTTCATTAGTTTCTACGAAGCTTTGAGTGATTTTGGGTTTGGAGCATTCGTCCAGTATTTGGGCAACATTTCTCAGGTCCAAGCTAAACATCAGCCATATAAATGAATAAACNTTTGGGTTTTCTTTTTTTTTTTTTTTTTTTTTTTTTTTTTAATGTGGTTAGAAAATCTTTTCGTTTAACTACTGATGTTTTTGGGGTGTTGAATCTCAACCGAAGGAGCCCGGCGCGGCCGAGGAAGGCGGAACGCAGGGGAGGTTGGTGGAGGCGCTGAGGCAGATGCGGATTAATCATAGGGGCAACTACCGCCACCTGCTGGAGGAGATGCTGGCCGGGTACCGCCTGGCGCAGCTGCAGGGCCCGGGCCCGCCCGAGGACGCCGCGGCCGCCGAGCCGCCCCCTTCAGGTTTTTTTTCCCCAGCATCACATACTGCATGTTTGTGTTTGGTTTGTATATAGTTTCTATTACAGCTAAATTACAAAAGCTGTTACATTTTAGGTTGTCATTTATGAAATGTTTGGGTTTTTTTCAGTTTAGATTGTATCCAGTGTTCATCATAAATACTGATTTTCTAAACAATGCTATTATTACTTCTCAGGTTGTAGCATAGCATATATCCAGAAATGAAAATGTACTTAAATTTAGTACCTAGTGTCAAGTTACAATAATTTGTGATCAAGTGAAAATAAAGAATATGCTGTGGAATAATATCTGTATGCATATTGACTCTTTTAAGCAAGTAATAAACTTTCTTTGAAGTGTTATCACTCTGACACAACTTGAAACTTTTCATAGCTTCTGATGTGAACTCACGGTGTTCATTAGTTTCTACGAAGCTTTGAGTGATTTTGGGTTTGGAGCATTCGTCCAGTATTTGGGCAACATTTCTCAGGTCCAAGCTAAACATCAGCCATATAAATGAATAAACTATTCTTCTAAAGTTTGTCTTCTGCCAAATCTTTTCCTTGTCTCTTGTGGTACAACACATCCATGTACATCTGTTTGGGTAGGTTGATGATAATACTGGGACTTTGCAGCAGTGGTAGCTCATCTGCTAATAAGTGAAATCTGAAGTCTTGTGTCAGTTGTCAGTTCATAACGTAACACGTGCACAAATATATAATTGTTCAAAATAGGTACAAATTTTACTGCCTTAATGAAAATGACCCTGCTGGAATTTCCTTTGGACCAGGAATACCTGAGGAGCTGAGTTCCGCAGTATTTTTGTAGAGCTTTTTTTTTGTTTGGAGTCCACAGATGTAGTATGTATTGATAATAGTGATTTAGTACAATTTTAGGTAAATATTGGTTTTAAATAATTCTGCTATAAGAGCTTTACTAGATTCATGTTTTATAGAAGTAAATTTCATCATGACGTTGACAAACAGGAAATATCTGTGTGTGGAAGTGGGTAGGTATGAAAACAAGGAGGATGTTTCCTGTCTTACACTGGTGTTCTTCTTTATTATGCCACTGAAATCCAAAGTGCAACAAAATGTTTTCATTTGTATTGGTGAGTAGTAATGTTTCTCCTCTTCTTTTCCTGTAGGGTTCTGGAGATCTAGAAGATCCGTGGTAGCCTTACAAATCTGCTATAAAATGCTTTTGATTCTGAAAGGGGGAAAAAAAACTTTTAAATCTGATTTCTTCAATACAAGGGAAAATTTCTGGTGGATTTCCAACATTTTGTGAAATGGGCAGAAAGATATTAGAATTTTCCATCATTTGTTCATTTTTGTGTTTTCTGATATTGCCACTCTTAGCATTGCCTGTACTACAGTATTTTTACCAGCCTCAGGCATATTGATTACATCTATAATGAACTTTGGCCCTAAAAAAGAAGGAAAGAAGGAAGGAATATATTCTCTCAGCAGATTGGTGTGTGTACCTGAGGTGCACGGGATTGTAGTTGTACTCTGAAGATACACTGTGACTAAATGAAACATGCAACACACAAGCATGAGAGAGAGTACAAGTAATTGTTTTTGAGATGTTTCTTATTTCACTTTACCAAATTGGAAGGCTTTGCAGCTCTGTGGCTTGGAAGTAATTTCAATTGGGCAATATGCTATCAGATGTGTATTTTTTTTTAAATTTTCCAGTTTTACCTGTATTACCAGACCGTTAGGTTTCCCTGCGGTGTCCAAATTGTGATACGTTGCCTACTGCTTGCTTGAAGATAAGTGTATTTGGCAATAATATATGAAGATTCTAGGCATCTAAAACCAGTAAGAATTTTACGCATGTGTACCACACACCCTTCAACTCTTGCTAGAGAAAATCTTTTTAAAAAAGACAAACTGATGAATTTATAGTTAGTAGTGACTTGCTTTGACATCTCTCACAGCTGCAGGTTTTTTTAAAATTGCTGAAAATTTGCCTTTATTATAATGTAAATTGTGATTATTTTTTTGTTCTATATGTGGTTTTCTATAGGTTTTTGATTTTTTTCAGCTTAAGATACAGACAGAAGTCTTGTGTAATATGGGTATAATTTTTAATTGTTTGCATTATTTTCGAAGTTCAAATTATCACTTTGAGATTACTATAAATACACTTAAAATTATCTATTTTAAATTAAGAAAATATTAGAGATATTTTCATGGGTTCAATGACCTTTCATTTTATAAGCAATGGGCATGGTACAGAGTGGCTGTCATGTAAGGTACTTGAAGATTCTTAGTTTAATTCTATTTTTGCAATAACCTTGACTTTTTTTCTGACTTCTTTGAGTTGTGCATGTAATGAGTCCAGTAAATGCTGAAAATGGGGAAGAGTAAAGTATTTATCTAAAATAAAAGCTATTGGGGAGGGGAAACAATGAATGTATCCATCTGTACATGATTTACATGCTGTGGATGCCTTGTAAACATTTTCCTATTTGTTTAAACTGTGTTTCAGCGAGGATGTAATTGCCCTTGTGTGTAGTTTTAAGCTAATGACAGTCATCAACTGGTTTTGTGTGAAATTAAATTCATGGTATTTTTCTGTAACTTTATCCCCATGGTGAGTCTGTAAAAACCACACGCTCTTTCATATCTTTCATACTGATGCCGAAGGCCAGCTTTTCCAGTCATTTTGATTCACTGTGTATCTGATTTTTTTTTTTATTTTTTTTTTTTTTTTGGTCTAGAGAGGATTATTGCCACAGTATATTTTATTTATTCATTAGATTTTAGCCTTGTAAGTTAAAGTGTTTTAAATGATGATGTTAACAGGTATTTGTCCCTTTACTGGTTTTTTTGGGGTTGTTAAAAGATAGGGAATGAAGAATGCAAAATGGTTTATTGTTCAGACTGTCCGCTCTGGTCCAACCCTGTACTGATAGTACCTTCCCAGTAAGATATTGTGATGTTTCATACAATACAGTGAACATAACCAACTTGTTATCTTCAATAAAGGATTGCTAAAACAGTGTGACATGCTTTCTATTTTCTTGGGAAGGACTTACTAAGAGGATGCAAGTGTTCCATATGAAAAGATAACCCAGTAAGATTTATGAGGTCTCTTAGCTGATGGATTTCTGTTTCTTGTGTAGCAGATGTGCCCCTTTGTCTCAGAAAAGCACAAGTCTCAAAGTGGGCTTCTCTGTGGGAGTAAGGAAAGGGCAAACAACATTTAGCACTCCTAGGGCAAATCCACAACACAAGTTTGGCTGGAGTCTTAGTCCAGCTGTGGGAGAGCATTCATTTAAAGGCTAAAAATTCAGATTCAACTAGACTTTTTGGTCAGCTCATTTTTTGAAGGTTCTTGAAGATCTGAGCTTAAACCTATGACATTTCCCTGTTGCACAGTTTTGAATAGAAATTTCTGATGTTAATGCTTTCATGTTAGAACTTTTACAGATTTTTTTTTTCCAACTTACTAATGTAGTTTTTTAGCTGAGTGGAAGAGGCAAATGGAATCCTCCATGATATTGATACTGCAGGGTAATAACCTGCCTGAATAGTTAGTGTTACTGTAGAATGGACATCTTTACAAACAACCTGAAGACTTTTGAGTCTAAAAATCTGTAACTTTTTTGAACTTTCTTGTTGGATTTGCTTGTACAGCATAACCCCTGCATGCATGCAATTTTAATGCTTTGTTCCACTGGCAAGACTTCTGGTATTCCATGGGCTCCAGTCCCATGAACACTTCTTTGCATAGATTTTTTTTACATTAAGTGGATAATCTCCCTCAAGTACAAGGGTTTATACTTCCTTGTATCAGAGTGAAGCATACACACAGGTTTTTCAAAGAGAAGCATAATAGCTTGCACAGCTACATCAAAAAGTCAGTCAAGACAGCTTTTTTTCCTCTAAATTATTGCTACTTGCCATTCATGCATCCACTTGGTTATGAATTCTAGTCATGTTTTTAGTTTAATCGAAATACTGTGTAGATTTCAGCAGCCTGGGAAAAACTTTGCTTGTTGACTTTGTATTCTTAGTGTGAGAAATCTGAATGAATGGTGAGATTTGTTAATGTATTTGCCATAACTTGTCAACATTTTGAAATTTCCTTGTCTTAATTTTGTTGCCATCTGGTAACTAACACAAAGATACTTACGTAGAATGCTGAGAGTGGGAAGTACCTCTTCCACCTGGGGTTTTTCTTTTGTGTCAAATTTGGCTTGGTTTCTTTTTTTATGACTTCTCCTGTAACAGAGGCAAAGTAGTCCATGTCAGTTCTCAAATCTGCTCTCTGAGCAAGATAAAAATCTGTTTTAGCTGCTACTCATTAACATGTTAAATGGAGTAGGGGGTAATGAAGTAGATGCGAATAGAAGTGATGTCACTCTGACCTCAGAAGTCTCATATTAGGGGTTAACTGCTGTCACAGTCTCCTCTTAATACGCTGGATCTTCATGTGGTTATTCGAGCCCGCATGCAAACCTTTGCAAGACTTGGCCAAAATATCCATATTTTTCGTGGCCCTGAACGTGAATCTGATGCCGATTTTGTTATTTGGGTGGTTTAAAACAAAACAAACCAAAACATAAAGGGAACAACAACAAAAAAATCCAAAACCACAAAACCAAACAAACTGTTAAGTTGTTGATTCTTTTAGCACATCAGAGGCTGGCTGTTAGTGGCTAAAAGTACTTTCTCGGTGTCATGGGTAAAGTGGAGTTGAGTCAGCCACTTCATCTCTGAGCTTTTGTATACTGTCAGCCATAATCACTGGTTTATATCTTAAAAAGTAAAATTAGCCCCAGAAAACTAGTAATTTTTCTTTGGCGCTTTGAGTGGAAATCAAAAGCAATAGGAATGCGAGATTGGTTCAACACTGTAACTAATCTGTAGTAGGCAACTTTTACCTCTGGAAGATGACGCTAAAAGTAATGCTGCCTGTCATTAGGTGTAGGCCTATAATGGCAAAAAAAAAGCCAAAAACACAATGCTAAGCAGTTTTTAATTATCAACTAATTTGCAGTTTGTTGGCTTGAGGATTGTCCCAAGGCTTGTTGCTTTTGGCTCTTTATAGTTCTTTTTTAGCTCTAAACTGAAAATGAAGTTGGAGGGAGCTGCACTGATGCAGGTAAGCAACTCCATGGGATACTCCATGGAGGTGAAGGCAGAGATGAAGGCAGTTTGACAAAACCACAAGAAAGGACCCAAAGTCACTGAATTTATGCAGTCTAATCCAGGTAAGTATGCAATTTATGCAGCTGAGGCTCCATCCATCTCTCATGTTTTTGTAACCTGTTTCGTCTGTGTGCCGATCTGAACTTGTCCTGTCTGTATTTGTTTGGGCTGTTGTTGTACAGACCTGACTTAGCTCTGCTTGGTTTGTGCTGTCTCGTGTTCGTGCCTGGCTGCTTCTCTGTTGATCAAACACAGCAACTTTTGCATTTTAGCATGACTGTGCTTCCTGTTTGTTTTCAGCTCGCTGTTGGTGCTCGTCTCTCATTTCCATCATTCACTCTGTCACTTCACCAGTGCTGCTGTGCTTAGCTCTTTGTACATCTGAAAGGTTGTGTTCTCCCAAAGACTTTATATTTCTGTCTTCGAAAATCTTAAAGTTCTCCTTTGCTGTGATATCTTGATTTAGAGACTGGGATTACTGCGATCTTCCTTCTGATTCTTGGCTTTCCTTATTTCCTTATTTGTCTATGTGAAGCTTGACTGGGAATTTTCAAAGAAAAAGTCCTCGCTGTGCTGATTAGTGATTACTCTGATTAATGGCTGAGTTAACATCAACTAATGATTGCATCAGCACCTGCTTTTAAACCTAACAAAAGACTGATAAGGGTTCAGGTCATGGGGATGGGCTGATAGGAAAAAAAAAAATTGACGTTTTCCATCAGTTGGTAATCTTTCTCTGAAAGCAGTTATCCTTCCCAGTAAAGGATGAAAAACACTGTAGTAGGAATGAATACACATTCTAAAGACTTGTGACAACTAAGTCAAACAGTCTCCTTGGATATAATTTTTCCTGTTGTGTCAAGTCTGCTTCAGAAATAACTTTGACCCTGGTTTTCTGCTTTTGCAGACTTCTGGAATCTCAGGTGAGTTGTGGGGAAGTTGAGTCTATGGTGCAATAGTGTTTAGTGTTGTAAGGACCCTGCCCTTGACCTTTAAAAATCTGGAATGAAATTCATGAGAGCCCTGATGGCGATGTTGGGAGTTTGTCTGATCTTTAAACACAGAAATACTGATTCTTCTGGCCTTTTTCAGGTGGCTTTTGGAATATGTTTGGTAGATATGGGATATTTTTGAACAAATATTGTTCAGAGAACTTACGTGCAAGGTTCTGTCAGAAAATGACAGAATGTGTGTGAAAATGTGTTCTGCCTTTATCATTTTGAAAGAGCTGCAAAGCTTAAGTGAAAGAAGTTGGGCACAAATGCATAGAAGGAAAATTCTCTCTTGTGAGATAAAACCCTTGGAAACTCTTGAAACTTAGCATCCAGGACTTATAAAGAGAACCCAAAAATATTTGTGTATGTTATATTCCTTGCAAGACTCTTATATTTTCTCAAAAAATTCCTGAATTGTCTTTTTAAAAAATGTACAGAAAGAGAAACTGTGGTGAAAATGCACCATTCTGTACTGATGTATTTTAGCTACTTCTTTGGGGAGGTGAACATGTAGATTAGTAAGTATCCTACATTTAGAAGTTAGTTGGAAACTTTGAAGAAAATGCATTTTAACTTTGAAGTAAAATGCATACTTAAATTGCATTAATGAAGAAGTATTTCCCATTATTTTTGTAAGGAAGCTTCTTAACGCCATTCCTGTCAATTTAATTCTGTGAATATTGGTTTTATTTTGTTTGGCATGTTACTCAGATGCAAAATGGTGGATATGTGCCTAATCTTCAAATAATTTACATTATTTAATTTGTTGTTGATTAGGGGAAACTGAATGATATGAGGGTTTTTTTTTTTAATCCTTTATCCAATGGTCATCTTCATAAACACATCTAATTTTAATGGTACAACAAGGACTTTGGCCTGGGTATGTAAAGCAGGTATATTTTCCTAGTGTGTTTTAAATAATAATATTTCAACTCTGGGAGCAGAATATGTATGAAATGAAACCAAAATATTTTTCTATCTCCAGTAAATCTGCATTTACTTTGGAGGGAGATAGTTTTTGGAAATACTCTGCCAACACAAGCAGTGGAACTGTAGTGCTTTACAAGAACTTCTCAGTCTCTACTCTTAGTATTTTTATGTTATGCTGGCTGTGAAGTTTTTAAATGGTGAAATATATTTTACATTCCTCTCTTCATTCCTACTTGTCCTTACCTTAAAAACATGTAGAAATTCCATGCTGCTGCTTTAGAGGTTACAGTTACTGCATTTCACTTCACACTCAATAATTAAAAAAACCCATAGGTCCAAGCATGGGAGTAATTGCAGCAACTTGTAACATGCTGTTACTATATTTTAAGTGCTGTTTGTGTGAACTAAAAAAACAAAACAACAACAAAACAAAACAAAAAAAAAAACCAAAAAAACCCCAAAATAAAAAAAAAAAACCGAAACAAAAACCAACAAAGTTATATTTTTAAGATGTGACTTCTCATATGATCTTAGTAGCCCCTATGCTTCGAACTGCATTAAATAAAAGATTTGTATTAAATGAAGGGAAAGGAGAAAAATATGTACCAAATGGATATTGTGTTATCACTGACTTGAAGATGTTGTACAACGGTCTTCCAGTTCAGCCTGCAGTATGCAAATATTTGAAAGATCTGTCTGTGAAATGCAAGCAGGGCATCCACTCAGAATAAAAGTAGTTTGCAGTGCTCCCCTGTACTTGGTACAACAGACTCCCAAAGAGCATAGCAGAGCTAGCAGCATGAGCACTGTGAGAGACTGACTCATATATATGTGGGATGAAGAGCAGAAACCTACTTGAATTATTCTTGGAGGGGGCAATGGGTGTGTGTGATACTTAATTGCTTCTCTGTTCAAGTGGAGAGAATGGAGCGGGGCATTTAAATGCACTATGTAAATGCTTGCAGGATGTGGGGTTGTTTTCCTCTGGGTCACCAGCATAAGCAAGCAAGGTGCCAGAACTATTATGTGCAGATGCGGAATGTGAGATCTGGCACTGAAGAGCCCACACAGTTCCCTGGATTCATGAAGTTCAAAATGGAAAGGCTGGTATTCACTGCAGGTGATGCTTTCTTCACCTTGCACCAAGCAGTACTTTCAGCCACATGGCTGGATCCTTGAATGGCAGACAGTTCCTAAACAAAACTTGTTTTAGGCAGTTTAAGAGGGTAGTACTTAAGAGTTTTAGCAGTTCTTCAAATTTACAGGAAGTCAAGATTGTCTTCAGTTTCAGTTGTTGTACATTTAGATGACTTTGAAATGAAGGTGAAGTTCTTCTACCTGTGTCCACGCTGAATGGTATTTCTGGAAAATACTTCCTGTAGTTGTGGAATGTTTTCTTGATACAGAAGTCTAGTCTGTGCTGGTCAGAGAGCCCCTTCCCTGAGTATAGACCCTTGCATGTGCCAGCTGTTGCTGCACAGCTTGCTAGATCCTGAATTGAAGAATAGGATTTTCGTTGGTTTGGGGCTTTTTTACAGAATGTATACTTTCAGTTCTTTGGCTTCACTTCCAGTGCTCACACTGATTTTTACACACATTAATGCTGCTGGACTGTTAATGGTCTGATGTGGAATCCAAGAACTGTTGGTCAGAAGAAGCCCTTATAAGAGCCTTAGGGTGGAATTCAGTACCAGAGAGTGAAGCTTTCTGTACAGACTGAAGATTTTTGATATGAACTGAGCTCTTCCATGAGGAAATTATTTCACAGGAGCACAATCTTAGTACGTTTGGTCGTGGACTACCTGCCACTAATTTGATACTTGTGAAAAAGTAAATTGTTTGCAGGAAGGCCTATCTTGATGCACTGAGACAAGGGAAAAGGAGTAAATTTATGTGGCATACTATAACCATCGGTGTAATTCCTGCAGGTGGGGGAGCTGAGGCACTGTGAAAAGCTGTACATCTTGTATAATATGGCAATAGGTGTGCTCATGTAGTCATGTGTCAGGCTGTTGCCTGACAGCCCCTTCCAATAAATCCTTCATCCTTCCACAGAAGGAAGTGCTTTGTGCTCAACAGACCAAAACCTGCTCCTCAGATTCCTGTTCAGCAGATTTAAATTGTTCTCAGAGATAAGCTCTGGCAAAGGCAGATGTAGCTTCCGGGGTGCTGTCTTTTTGGTAATCCAAAGGATGGATGTGGTGGTGATGTTGTGTGATGCCATTTTATTTTTTTTTAGTTTCTCCTTGGCTTCCTGTTGGGCTGCCTGGCTGTGCTGTTTGTATTGCAGATCTCCCACTTCAGGGATGTTTCAGTAACACAAGGCCACTCTTGAGTTACAGCCATCCAAATTTCGATAGTCTGCCGTGATTTAATACCATGCTGAGCCTCTCCAGCTCATGGAAGGGGAAGAGCAAAGTCTGGGTCTCTTGCTGGGAGAGGTTTTGAGGAGTAGGCTGGAAAAGTAAATCCTTTGGAAGTTGTCATCGTCTAGGACAGAAATGGGGCAGACGAATGCCACACAGAGAAGAGTGTAAATTGAAAAGAGCACAGTTAATGTGAGTGAGCTTCCTCCTGGAGAGGGAGCAAACCTGGAGTTTGTTTTTCTATGGGTTGTGTGTAGTGTTTGACCCTCTGGGGGGCAAGCATCCAGAAGGAGTCAGCGCTGCGTGCTCTAGTTCTTGCAGCTATGATAGCAGCAGGAATTAGTGGATAATTGTTTTCATTAAAAATAGTTGGAGAAGCCAGCCTTGCAGATCAGCCGTGGTGGGCAGGGGCTGGGTGCCTCCTTCCCCTGAAACCTACCCCTGAAGTGTCACATGAGCCAAGCAGTAGCTAATTACAGCGTTTATAATGACAGGAACCTTTAATCACATCGTCCATTAGTGGACTAAGAGCATTAAAAAAGAAACAAAACCCCCACCAAACCCTGTTGCAGGTGTCCTGTGCAATTACGTTTTGCCACCCTCAGGACTTCAGGCTGATGGCAGAAATTTCAGACATGCTCATGGTAAAAGATACTGTGTCAGAAACTTGCTTCCCTAGACCGTCTCTCTCTTGAGAGCTGCCCTCCAGGTCACGGGAGGATTTTCTTCGTGCTGAGTGAAAGGTAGCTTTAAAGGTCAGATTATCCATCAGTCTTGTGGGAGCTGCTGAGGTAAAGCTGCTGCTGAGGTGTCTGCCTTTTTTACATACCTGTAAATCTGGCCCTGATTCTGTAAATAATGAGGTTATATTTAAAGTGCATTATGTCAGGAGAGTTCCAGTGGCAACAAACCTTTAAATGAAAAAGCACAGAGCAAGAGAACTTTTAAACAATAAATATCTTCCTACACTTAGCACATTAGGGTGCATAATCACCCCTCTGCATGGTTTTCGGCGTAATATGTGTGGTATTGAGGAACTGGCAAGCTACTTGGCATTTGTAGAGCATCAAACAGTAGATGACTAAGTCAGTCAGTGCATCTAAATAATTATATATAAGAAATACTTGTGAAAATTAACCCCTCCATCTTATAGAAATAACCATGGCAATCTGTGTGGAGATAGCAGCTATTACTGCCCACATACAGATTGGTTTTGTTTCCCTGCCTAACCTCGAGGTAAACAGAGTAACTGGCACAGAATATGAAGTGTTTTCTTTACTACTTAATGCCTTTCAATGGATTCTGCTAACGCAGTTACACTGGCTAGTTACTCCTGCTAAACTGTAAAATAGCTCAGGAGGGAACCATTTCAGAATTGCTTGAGAGCAAGCCAGATGAATAATGCCTGCATACATAAAATATATTTTAAAAAGAAAAAGTTAAAGCTCAGTGGGAATTGTTGGTGATCTGCCTTTCTAAGATGAAGTTTACGTTATTCCTTTATCAAATAATTTTAAGGCAAGCAACTCCTCAGGATGAGGAGAGGAAAAAAATAGGTCTGTAATAAAAACAAAATAGCTGTGTGGTTTTATTTTTAGTCTGTGAGGAAAATACAGGAGACAATACCAGATTCTTATGTTTGTTCTCCTGGGTCTGTGGTAGTTGATCATCCAGACGTATTTTAAGCTCCTTGGCTGTATATTTTCTCCAAGCTTTCTAGAGGAATCTTTAAGATTTAAGGCCCAGGTGTCTACCCTAAGTGTACCTGTGTTCCGCTGGCACTTGCTTGTGCTTCAGCTCTTCTCATGGAGCAATGCAGAGCTGGTGTGAGAGGTGACTGCAGTGTGGCTGTGAACCCGCTCAGCCCGACCCTACAGACTTTGTGTGCACCAGCACTGCCACTTGGTAATTTCCAGCATGGCTTATGTTCTGTTTCAACCTCACTGTGGTGGTGTCACTGGATCTTTGCGTGCCTTGCAGCCAGCGGAGATGGTGCACATGGATTCATCTGGATTCATCTATCCATGGCCTCTACCTCCTGTGTGCTGCATTTATCTGCCAGAGCACTGTAATCCTCCTATTTTCAGCCAGACACTTGGCAATTAAGACACGATCTGCCCTACTTAAGGTATAAATAAGCCTTTAATGTTACTTGGGGATTACAGTAGGACACCGCACGGACATGGACACGAGGGGCTCTTTTGAAAGCGTGGCTTTCACAGATCAGGCTGCTCCTGCAAGATGCTTGAATAAGGGGAAAGGAATGGTTTCCCAGCCACGAATACAGAGAGCAGTGGCAGCTTCTGACTAGTGAGATGCTAAATTGGCCTTAATCAGTTGTAAAGGTATATGTGCCAAGGGTAAGCTACCTGTGTCCTTAGATCAAGTAAACCAGTCCATGCAGGCAATAATCATCAGAAAGTTTACTGGCTTAAAGAGATGGGAGGGAGCTGAAATACTCACTTGGAACTAATTGCCCCTCTTTGATTCCAGCAGCATTGGTGGGTGTAATACTCTCCACCTGACTCTCCTGAGTCTCCTTGGCTTATGTGACCTATGCATCTGTGGCAGGTGGCTGTGTTTTGGCCGTCATTTGCTCTTGCCGCTGACTTGCTATGCTTGGATGACTGAGGGAGCTTTTGTGTATGCAGGAAGATACTGGCACTTCTAAACCTCTGAGTTTGGCGGGAGGAAAAGCAAGCTGGGGAGTACCAGGTCTTGAGGTGTATTTGATGCAGTCTAGAAAAATCTCTGTATTTGCACATTTTGCACTTTCATTGCAAGTTAATTAGTTGAAATGAAACAATTGAAATGGAGTGAGGAGTCACGGGCATTGTGTTGAATACAAGTGTACGCCCTGAGTGCACAGTGCCTTTCTGGAAACTTATAAGGCTTACTGATATGATGATGTTAAGACTGTAGAGTCATTAAATGGGAATAAACTAGTATCAAGCAATTTCCCACTTCTGGATCTCCTGGCAATAGTGAATTACAGGCACTGACACCACAGCTGTTATCTCAGATGCTTGTGCAGCTGCCTGATGCTGCACAGGCTGAGGTTGCTGCCAGGCACTGCTGTTAGGAAGAGGAAAGACTGAATCTGTCAGCATCAAATACCTGTTCTTAGCTCAGCTACTGAAGAAATAACACTTTATTGAGTAATTTGAATATTGCATGCTGGACTTTTTACAATCTGTAGTTTATAAACTTCTTTCATGGCTTCAGGCAAACATAATAAATACTTATTTTGAGTCACAACGTGACCTTGTCTCCACTGCAGTTGTCCAAGAGTTTCCTTAGGACCCTGACCCTATGGTCAGAGGCAGGAGTTAACTTTTACAGGTGATAAGGCAGCTCCTTATCACGTGTAATCTGTATCACCTGGCAAATCTGTATCGCTTTGCATGTCCTTTGTTATGCTGGTCAGGGGGCACTGGTGGAAAGGGATGTCTTGATGCTGACTTCAGGCACTTAGGACACACAGATGTGCATATTTGTGCAGACTTTGGGCAATGCCTAGAGTAGTAGAAAAGGAGGGAAAAGGGAAAGGTTCTTACAAGCATTTTTACCCCTTTTTTCCTTTTTTAAAAAATTCTTTTAATGGAGCATTTTATGGATTTTAATAGTGGACAGTGGTTTTTTCTCTTGAGTTTTGCTTGTGCCTGTGCAGAGCTATCCTGTCCTGCCCTGAGGCTGGCTCTGGGTGTAGCAGTCTACCCCATGTACCCCTCTGTGAGTTGCAGGATCGGTATGTACCACAGCAGTTGTTAGTGCCTAGGAGTTGGGGGTGGGCTGGGGTGGGTGAGTAAAACTCTGAAAAAGATGCACAACCAGCCTTTGACTTTTCTTCTTAGTTTATGTTGTTGTATTCGGGCCAGTGGTTGCCAACGCTTCATTCTCTTGGTGTCCGTGTTTAAATTACCCATATTCAGACTGCTTCAGGCAGGGGAGACTATGACCAGTCTGGAAAGCTGCATATTTACTAGATCTGATAGTGGTAAAACCTGAATTTCCCCCTTCTGTCAAAGGGAAGAGAAGTGTGGTGTACTGGAGAGAGCAAGAGTAAACATAACCTTGCTCAGCTGGTACCAACAATAGGCTTTACTTCCCAGGAGGACCGCCCTTTCTTGTAACAGTTTTGTTATCTTGCTGAAGATGCCAGATATGCAGAACATCGTGAGCACTTTGCCCTTTCTGTCCCTTTTTGAACTTTGACCAGTTGGTCAGGATTGATTATCAACCCAGAATAGCTAATTGCACTGCTTCTCATTTCACTGAACAAAGGTGCTGTGGCCAGAGTCTCCGGAACACGAACTGTCAAGTAGAACAGTTGAGGTGGAAGCTAGGAGCTTACCTATGGAGCTGAGTGAGAAGGGAGGCATGCAGAACAATGGATTTGTTCAAAATGAAGATTTTGAGGAGAAGGAAACAGCCACCAGTAGCCAAGAAGAAGTGCCAAAAACGTGCAGTGTTGATGTGGACCCGGTGGCTGTGGAGGAGACAGTGTTGAAGCCTTACGCTGGGATGCCAAAGGAGGTCTTGCTGCAGTTCTCCAGCCAAGCCTGCTACAGAGTCACCAGGGAGATCCTCTTCTGGCTGGTAATTGCTGGTGCCCTGGTGCTTGTGTGCACTACGATTGCCATCATCGCTCTCTCTCCAAAGTGCCTTGACTGGTGGCAGGCTAGTCCTATTTATCAGATCTATCCTCGTTCCTTCAAGGACAGCAACATGGATGGGAATGGAGATCTGAAAGGTGGGTCAGTTTTCATTCTTCCTGTGTAACAGTTGGGTGTGAATGAGTGTATATGAAAAGCAGAACCGGTGGAAAAGTACAGTCCAATAGACAAAGCTACCTTAATGGAGAGAAGAAAAGTTGTCAAAGAACTTTAATAGCAACTCATATTGTCATGAATAAATCCAGGGGCTGCTTGCTCAAGTTAAGTCTAAGTGTGGAATGAGAAAGGACGTTGAGAGATGGTGCTGAGAGCAAGCAGCAGCACAGCTGCTACCAGAGTCCAGTACCTCCACCAAACTGAGGCCAGTCAGGAGGATGAGTGGTGCTGAGCACCTGGTCGTGTTTAGTGGCTGCTCTTCCTAAGGAAAACGAAAACTGACAAAGAGGGGAGAAAGATGTGATACTTCTTGTTTTCCTCATGGGCTAGGTGTTATCAGCTCTTAAGAATGCATGGAGATGAGGCACCTGGTAGCAAGGAAGCAATGCCACTTATCAGTAGCTGAGACTGCCCTGCAGAAAGGGAAGGCTCAACATCAAAATGGACAATGCATCTCTAAACAAGAAGTGATAGCCACATTGTACAGTATTGGCAAGTGAAGGGCAGAAACTTTCTGTAGTTGCATACCATAATAACATGTCAGGAAGATAAAGGGACCTGTGTACAAACAGAAATCTTCTGTCTTTTCTGAACAGATGATGTCCTTTTCTTTTAAAATAGGCATCCAAGAAAAACTAGATCATATTACATATCTGAATATAAAAACCATCTGGATCACCTCTTTCTTTAAGTCCCCTTTAAAAGACCTTGGATATGGAGCTGAAGACTTCTATGACGTTGATCCCATTTTTGGATCAATGGGAGATTTTGAGAATCTGATTGCAGCCATACATGACAAAGGTAAGCTGCACCTCCAAGCAAAGTAGCTCTGTTAAAAAGATGGACCTTATAAAGGCTTCAATTTGTGCACCTGGCTGTCCCCCCGTGGTGGCATTGAGCAGGGACAGATGGAGATGCCGGGAAAGGGTACAAGGCAGCTCCACAGCAACATGAGCTCTGTGACTGCTGTCTCCTGCCCTTTGGCTCTGGGGCAGTGCTGAAAGCAGGACAGAGGGCACAGGGAGCTACAGCAGCAGCACAGGGAGGCTCATGTCCTCTGCAAGGAGGATGTTTGTGGGTGGTGGGCTGGCACCCATCCATGCTCCCTGAGGCCTGTCTCACTGGAAGGCTGGGATCAAGCTGAGGTGCAGTTCTGTCTGACTGAACATGGAGGTACACACGCTTCTTTCCTGCCCTTGCATCCTTGCTTTGGTGCATTTATGCCTCAGACCAAATGTTTGCTCAGGTGTTTCTTCTTACAGCTGTTGAGCTGAACAGAAAATGGTTTGCCAGTCTGAAAATATTTGAGGTTTCAATAAAATGTCTGATCTTTCAGAAGGGTGATGAAGAATGTGTGATAACTGATGCTAGACTGGTGAAGTGCCTTTCTCACCTGGGAGGTGCGAGACAGATGTTGAAGTCAGAGTTAGTCAAAGTGGTTTATAACAGCAGAAATCTGTTCTGATTGTTTTCTTCATCCTGCTTTCCCTCCCAATCTGTGTTCCAGCTACTTGCAAACACCAGTCAGGTCTAACTGTTTTGGTAGTCTGGTACTTCTTGTGGGTTTATTTTGTCCCTCTCCTTCACCAGACCTCTGGCATGGAAGAAGCCCAGATACCTCCGATACTTCATTTAGAAAAAATATGAACATTGTCTTAAAAGGCTAAATGTAATGCTGTGGTTCGAGGGGGTGGGGGAGGGTTGATGGGTTTTTTATGGTTTTGGTTTTATTTTTAAGGGCTAAAGGTGATAATGGATTTAATACCAAACCACACAAGCGACAAACACCAGTGGTTTCAGATGAGCCGTAATCGGACTGGGAAGTACACGGACTACTACATCTGGCAGGACTGCAGGCAGGCTGCTGGCTCAGTCATCCCTCCCAACAACTGGGTAAACACGGGAAGGGGTACACACGCATCCCAAGCTGGATGTCACAGAGCAAAAGCAGCTGTAACATGATTGTCCCAGTGTACACTGGGTTATGAATGACTGGTGGGAGGTACAAACTGATGTTACCACATGAGTTAGTGCAGATTAATATTTAAACCAGGTTGGGAGATCACTGGAAAAGTTCCTACTTCAAGTGTAATTTTAAAAATTACTTTTGTTTCTTCACCTCAGTGTTAAATCTTCATTCATTAAACACACACACACAGAAAATAAGGTGGTGCACAAGTTGTTCACACATGTCCCCTTCTGTGTATGGGTATTCTGCTTTAGAAACTGTGTGTCTGAAATCATATTTGCTGGGGAAGGAAACAAAACAACGTGATCTTGGCTTTTTTCCTTTTTTTCTGGAAAGTGATAACGTTAGAAAGTGTGTTGCCTATTTCAAATGAATTTATTTTAGATTTGAACTGGTGGGTGCATGATTAGGAACTTGTGTATTCTAAAAACTCAAGGTGGCATTAATACTTTGTACCAATTTGTGTAATTTCTCTTTAAACTTAAGAGTCTTAAGAACTATCTTAGCTTTTGGAATCTTTTATTACAGGGATGGTGGTAGAGTTTAACATTTTTAACTTGCTGACTGTTGTTGGCCCTTCAAAGTGGTAATACTAAAATGCAGAAAGCTCTAAGTTAACTAAAGCTGTTTAAAATAAGTTTAGGAGAGGCAATTCCAAAATAAATAATAGTGTTCCCACCCATGTTTTCCCCTCTATTCCAGATAATTCCTAATGAAAGTTTATAAAAAATTTTAAAAATCCACAACACCGAACAAGAAATACATGTGGCAAAGCACAACTAAAGGGAGAGTGGCAAAAAGAAATGAAAATCATAGGTTTGAAAATCTGTTCAAAATGTAGTCCACTAATTAGGCATTTTGTGCTTTATTTTATGCTTGTAATGTATTTTAATGTATTTTAATAATTTAATGTATTTTAATACAGTTTAATGTATGTATAGGAGGAAATGTTTGTTAAGTCAGTAGTTCTGATTGTCTCTCTCCCCTGGCTGAGCAGGTGAGTGTCTTTGGGAATTCCAGCTGGCAGTTTGACGACGTGAGAAAGCAATGTTATTTCCATCAGTTTGGGAAGGAACAGCCGGACTTAAATTTTCGCAGCCCTGCTGTCCAGCAAGAAATCCATGTAAGTATGAAACCCACTGGTGCTGAGCCAACAGCAAAGCAGCTCTTGCACTGAAGCCTGTGCAGAGAAGTTTTTTATCTCTGTTGATACCAAGAGTTGGTAATTAGCCAGTCAAATGTAGGGTGGCACCTTGTTTAGCAGCGGGATGTTTGCATTTTCGGGAAAGCAGAGGCAATGCTGATTTGAATTACAAGGAATGCCTGGGCTTGTGATAAGAGGGGGAGATAGTGAATGTCCATCTGTCCACATGTCTGATGACTTTCCAGGGGGGAAATGGATGTTTTCACAGTGAGAGTGGTGGTGATGGTGCTGCTGGGATGGAATCTCAGTCCTGTCTGCACTCTTTCCTAGCAGACAATGTGGAATTCATTAAAATATGGGGATGTAGTCCTGAATATGGGGAGTCTGACAACTGCTGTTTCTTTTTCCCCTCTTTCTGTAAGTTATCCTTCATCAGGTAGCACAGCTACTTCATGTGTTTAATTGAATCCGTAAGCATTTCCTACTTTGCACTGTTGAATTGTGGTGCATTTCCTTGGCCCTGCTCTTCACAGCTGCCCAGTCCTCCTGGGATGGTCTCTGTGGGGCCTCTCCCCTCACCATGTGGGTACTGCATGAGCTTGAAGAAACAAAATACTTCTGCTCACACCTTTTAACTCAAGCACACAATGGGACTGCTTTGGACACTGGTCCTTGAAGAACTCTGCCAGGAACCTCTCTGTGTCTTGATACTTCCCTTAATTCCACATCTTGCCATTTGCATCATCTTTTTTCCCCGTAGCACTGCACATGCATTTTAATGATGCTGGCTGATTACTTTTTAAAATGGTACCTGGATTATTGAAACTCCAGTAGCAAAGAGATGCTGCAATTCCTATGCAAAAAAAAAAAAACAACAAAACAAAAAACCATGAAAGCTAGGAAGTTTGTCCTGATAATACCAACCTTTGGTAAATGTGTATGAACAACATGTTAAAGAATAATTTTTGTCTAGTATTTTAATTCAAAATCCTGTTCCAGAAGGTTAGGAGGACTGAGCAGGAAGCAAATGAACTTCTTGGTTCAGCAGCCCAAGGGCAACCAAGAACAGCCAAACTCAGCACCCACATTGTGGCTTTCATGTGTAAACAGATGCAGATTGGTGCCAGTGAGAACCAAGTCAGTGCTTGATGTTTGCAGTGCTGGTACCTGGATTTGCTTTGTGCTGAGCACAGGTATAAGCATGAACATTTTTGGGTAGGTTCAGTGTTGGACAGACACCATTTTGAGAGCTGCTGCTTTCAGAGAGGTGCTATGAGAAAGTGCAGCTCACTGGAGCAGTCTTTATTTGCCAAACAAAAATCTGTACAGCTTGAGAATGGACTAATTCTACTCCAACTTGTTCGGACAAGTGTACTTCATATGATTTAAAAAGGCAAGTCAATAGACTTTTAAAAAAAATAGATATAAAAAAGGTTTTTCCCTCAGATGAGACAAGTATCACAACTAAAAGGACATTTGCAGAAACCACTCAAGAGGGACTGAACTTTGGAGTTTTTTGTTAAAGCTAGGGCAATTAAAACTGTAGTAATATAGTTAGTGAAGTAGGATATGATTTTACTAATAGTGACTAACATTGGAATTTGATAGTGAAATTTCAAATCAATAGCATTTGTAATAGTTGGATAATAATTTCTCATGTTCCTGCAAATCAACAAAATAAGTCTGAAAATAAAATAAAAAAAATTACATCAGTCAAATAAGAGAGAACAAATGTTTTAAGAGCTCTATTGTGTAAAAGAACATTGGTGGCACAGGGTTTGTGCAGAACAACTTATTCCTGCATATTTGAATCAATGTGTTCTAATTGTGTGGAGCCATGATGAGAGCATTCATCAACAACATCACTTAGCATGAGCTCAATTGTGTTGATGGATGAGATTAAAAACTACTTTTAGTGAGTCATGCCCTGGCTTTGGTCTCCTGAATTATGAGAGAAGTTAGAGACCAGTCTTTTTATTTTTTGTATGAATGAAATAGTAAGACATACTTTATTTAGCTATTAATTTGACCTTAGATCAACATGATTCACTTTAGCTTCTAGAAAAATCTGAAGTACAAATCAGAAAATGAATTGTTATATATCAACACATCCTTACAAGTTTAGTTTTCTTTTTGAGAGTATATGATTTTAAATGGGGTGGGCTCACTAAGACTTTTCAATTTTTGCTTTTATCTAGGATATTATAAAATTTTGGCTTGGCAAAGGAGTTGACGGACTTAATTTTGGCGCTGTTAAATTTCTCTTAGAAGCAACACATCTCCGAGATGAGCCTCCAGTGAACAAGTCTCAGAATGGAGTAATGTTTATGTTCTGTCTTTGCTTTCTTTCCTGCTTTTCCTACAGAGACAAGAGTGCCTGCTTTGACTCTTTTGGGTCTTGATTGTGGCTGTAGGAAAATAAGGTCAGCCTTGGAAGGCGGGTGGGTCCTGGGCACTCTGCACAAAGAGAACTCACCACAAAGAAGCCCCAGTAGGAACTGGAGCATAACTAAAAAACACTGGTATTGGCCATGTGTCACAATAAGAGGTGACCAGACACATTCAAGTTTATCTTACTTGCTTTGGCTCTGATAGTGAACTTGGTGATGTTCCCAGGTAGTGCCAGCTCTAAGACACTGTTCTCCTGCGGAGCTGAGGATCACAGACAGCTGGCCAGCTCCAAGGTGGTGGTGGTGTTGTGTTACTGTATCAAGGCACTGTCCATCTTTCCAACCTGGTCTGAGGCCACAGACTTGTGGTGCTTGTTGCTCCAGATGAGCTCTGTTGGTTAGTGCTGTGGGTGGGCTTTTTCTGCTGAAGGATGGGATGCAAAATTATCAGTCCTCGTCCTCTGCTGCTCCAGAGTTCCTCAAGTGCAGTTCAGCTCTGTGCTGTTAGTGTTAGCATGCTGAACTCATTTCTGTAAAAATTCATTAACTAGTGCCCTGTCTCAGGAAAGAATGGGGGGAATTTGGAGAATTCTGAAACCTAAAACATTGGTGAACTAATGTGAAGCACTATACCCTGCTTTAAGGAGAGCATCACAGCCTATTCCCAGCTCTACCACGACTACACCACCACACAAGTTGGTATGCATGACATCATCCGCAGCTTCCGCCACACCATGGATGAGTTCAGCAGAGAGCCTGGCAGATACAGGTAACCAGCACAGCTGGCCAGTTTTTTCTAATATTCATCTCCCTCTTGCTAGCAAGAAAATTTTTTTTTACTAACATCATACGCCACAGAAATGCAGATCCTCCAGTGCAGATAGCAGTGCATAGGCTGTACTGTCTCTTCCCCAGTGTATGCAGAAAGGAATTGGCCCTGTCAGCTTTGCTCCATCTATGGACTGTATAAAGCTAAGCAGAAAAGGAAACCATTCTAATCACAGAGTTACTAATTTATCAACCCCATGCCTGATTTATTCTTTAGTTTTAATTGTGCAATTCACACAGTCAGAGAGTGTTAAAATCACAGAATAGTTGAGTTTGAAAAGGACCTCCTGAAGTTCTCTGGTCCAAACTCCCTGCTTTTTAGGGCCACCTGTATCCAGTTGCCCAGGAACTTGTCCAGGTGGCTTTTGAACATTTCCAGTAATGGAGACTCTACAACCTCCCTGGAAAATCAGTCAGGGCTCAGTCACCCTGACAGGTGGAAGTTTCCTGATGTTCATAGGGAAACACCTGTCCTGTGTTTCAGTTTTTGCCCATTGCCTCTGGCCCTGGCACTGGGTACCACTGAAAAGAGCCTGGTGCTGTCACCTTTGCACCCTCCATTCAAGACATGGGTGAGATCCCCCTGAGGCTTCCCTTCCCCAGGCTAAGCAGCCCCACCTCACAGCCTTTCCTCCTGGGAGAGATGTTCCAGTCCCTAATGGCCTTAGTGGCAGACTAAAGGTGGATTACCACCCTCACTTCTGGCAGCACTCCTCCTAATGCAACCCAGAATGCCATGAGCCACCTGCAAGGGGGACATTGATGGCTCAGGGTCAACTTGGGGGACCCTCAGGTCCTCTTCTGTGAAGGAAAGCATGGAAATTGCTGGAATGGAGTGTGTGGACGTGGATTCAGAAAGATAAAACTTTAGTCAGATACTTTAGCCATGTGTTGACTCTTGTAGATTTTTCTCCAGCAATTTCCAAGAAGTACTTCTCCTCGATTCCTTGTTTGCCTTACAAAATATCATTTCTCTGTATTAATCTTTTTTTGATGGGGAGGGGGAAGTGACCATAATTCTTAATGCTCTGTGTCCAACCATTTCTAGCTTTATTCTGTTCTGTGTAACCAAAAATGAGCCAAAAAAGCTATTTGTGTATTTCTTTGTAGATTTATGGGTTCTGATGATGATGAAAAGGAAGACATTGAAGCAACAATGATGTATTATGGAACGACTTTTATCCAAGAAGCAGATTTTCCCTTCAATTTCAACCTAATTAACATGAAAAATCTATCGGGCAACAGTATTTTTGAAGCTGTCAACTCGTGGATGACAAACATGCCTGAAGGAAAATGGCCAAACTGGGCAGTAAGAGTTTTAGACCAACTCTCATAGGAAGGGCTTGTTCCTGTAGGTGACAGAAACCACACACACACACACACACACACACACACACACACACACACACACACACACATTTCAGTGGGATCAACAGCAGCCTGAGCCCGTGGCTGAGCTACAGGCGCTGTCCTTGTGAAAACTTTCAGCTGCTGTAGTTGGAGTCCTTGGCACTGCCTGGCTCTCCTGCCCTTCAATAGCAGTTCCACGCCCCATGCAAGGATGACAGAAGGGAATTTATGATCATGCCTCTCCCTCAGTGTCTCCAACGGCTAAACCACCAGTGAGAATGGAATTGGGACAATTATCTTTGACCATAAACTGACTCACTGCAATGGATTATGGAACCCGCCTGGGGCCAGGGCAGAGAAGAGCAGGCAGTGAAGAGCAGTTAAAACGCTGCTCCTCTTTTTCCTAGGAAGCATGTTTGGAACATGCAAAGGATCTTTTCAAAGCAAGCAGAGCAGAGAAACTAGCAGAGAACTGTAAGCAGGGAGAGTTGTTATTTGTCATCTCTTCCTCGCTTCTGCCTCATGTGCTGCTGGCAGGACTTCTGTGTATTAAATTTTTGGGAGAGAAGTTTGTAATGGCATCAAGATAAAGATAATGGACCTCACAGGCCTTGAAGGGAAAGAAAAAACCCCAAACCATTTACAACCTTGTTAAATTAGTTAATCAATTTCACATATGCATGAAATTTTATAATGTGTGTTTAACAGAATGATGTTTTCTTCAGGTTGGAAGCCCTAACTCTGCTCGGATTTCAACTCGGATTGGGAAGAAGTACATCAATGTCATGAACATGCTGCTTTTAACCCTCCCTGGCACTCCTGTGACTTACTATGGCGAAGAAATAGGCATGGAGAACATTGCATTAGACAATGTAAGTGAAGAGTATGTAAACTCTGGTCCTGTTGTTGTTTAGTTCCAAGTAACAGAACATTAAAAAACACAAAAACTTTTGTTTTGTTAACCAAACCTAGGCTTTCTCACTGCTTAAATGGTTTTCTGTGTTCCTCATGGCAAACCTCTGTACAGCATGTGGAAATGGCCAGGCCAGAGACCAGAACCAAGGCCTTGATGTTTGTCTGAACTGGTAGACTTCAGTCATGGATGCTGATTCCTGTCTTTCTCTGGATCAGCCTTGCATGGTTCCCAGCAGCGTTGCTTCAGCAGAAGGGACAGCAAGTGGCAGCACTGGGCTGGCCAGGGGTTAGAAGAGGTGTGCTGCAGACATATGAGGGAAGATAACTGAGCCATCTCCTTCCCATGGAAGTGCCCTCATGATTATGCCAGAGTCCATTATTTCCCGGCTGTTATTTAAAAGAAATCACAGTTCTGGTTCTGTCCAAGCCACGGCTGTCATGAGGGTGCCCAAGCTCAGGAAAAGGGATCTGCACAAAGGAGAGGCTGCCTGGTGGCAAGCAGAAGTGGCTTTTGGTGATCATGCATAGTCTGTCCCAAAAGGGAACAGCTCATCTCTGCCTTGCCTGACCATATCTGAGCACCATAAGAACATGGTCCTGTGGCAGATGCTGCTTTCCCTGTGGAAAGCCTCTGTTAGGGAATGAGGCAGACGCTGGCAATGTTAGAAATGGCATTGGCTAGCTTTGTATCAAAGGGAAGGAGGTACTTGAAGCACAGATCATCTCCAGATTTATCTGATTCAGATGTGAGGAAACGATTCTCTGATTTAAAAAGAAATCTCATTTTCTCCGAGAAAACCCTAGGTCAAAGCATCTCCTGCATTTTCTTGCTGCTGCTGATTACTGCTGACAGAGTGATTCTCTTAAGAAAAGTGGCTCACCCTGAGCTCCTCAGGGTTCACTCTCTTTTAGTGGCTACCCTGTGGCTGAGGGCTTTGGAACAAATGCAAACCAACCCTTCACTCAGGCTGGAGAGGAAGGTTCCCTGATTAATGGGTGTCTTAGGAAGATGGAGAGTATTTGCTCAGGATGATAGAGGCTTTAGCCCCAGCATTTCAAACACTTCAGGAGACACTGAAAGAGGTAAAGATGAGAGGCAGTGTTACTGGTGTTGAAAACTTAGGATTTTTTTCCCCTGCTTTTCAGAATATGCTAAAAAGGAGAAACCCATTATTTATAATGTCACAAAGCAAAGTGACAATTTCTTTTGTTAGGCTGCTGCTCTGACAGATTGTATTGAAAAGTGTCCTTTATATGAAAAACAGTTTTCATGGAAAACAAACACTCAAAGTATGTGCAAAATATTTTATGCCCTCTTATATCATTAAATTTAAGTGTCAGATCTTTTGGCAGCTCTTCAGTAACAATGAGGAAGCTTTTTCAGAATTTTTCTGAATTCTTCAAAATGAGAACTTCAGACTTTTTTTACATTGACACTTTTTAATCAGCTAAAAGCCGGTTTTCAATAGTTTTGCACTTGGAAATACTAATTTTACCTTTCTAACACAAACAGTCCTGTCAAAATTGTACCCCTTGCAAATGTAAGCTTGAAGAGTTCTGGGGTGAAAAGTGCAATACTTACAAAAGAACAGACAGTAAACAGCAGTTACTTGTTGTTTACTGTTATTTTAATGACATCTCTTCTAAGGACTCATTACCTCACATATTCACTCTCTGCATGTCTAGATATTTATCAGAATATCCTGACTGTCATCAGTAAACTTTATCCAACCATCTGTTGCATAGGATGACAACTCTAGTAACAGTCATTTGGGAATTCCATGTTTTACCCAGCAATGCTGTACCTGAGATGATCTCCTCCCCTCCTCTATTTCAGGAACTGTCTTGGTTCTCATTTTCTCCTTAGGTTTGGACAACAATTACATCCTCATTTAATTTTAACTTAAACCAAAGAAAGCAATACTGAAAGGGAGATAATTTGGGAGATGTAAGAACATGCTATTCAAAGAATAATTTTTAATATGGTAATCACCACTTTATTTTCTAGCCAACCCTCCCAGAGAAATCCCCCATGCAGTGGGATGGAAAAGTTAATGCTGGTTTTACTGAAGGCAACAGCAGCTGGTTACCTGTTAACTCCGACTACCAAAGTGTAAATGTGGAAGTAGGTATCTACATGTGTAACAAACGAATGGTGTCAAAATATTTTAATGTATTTATTTTGCTCTGGCTTCCTTTTAGTAGTAAGCATTGGTAGCAGGAACAAACTCAAGGGAAAAAAACCAAACCACTGAATCCTCACAGGTTTTATTAGAAAAGGAAGTCCTTGCACAACAAGAGCCTACTTCATCTATATTCATTTAAGCAGAGCAACTACAGTTATGATGTTGATGTTGCAATTTGGCTCTTTAACATCCTTTTAACCCTTTTGGTATTAAATTGAAAACTGGTCTCTTTTTCCCCATTTTTATTGCTATAGAAAGCACTGGCTTTGTAACAAGAACTTGACAGAGACCAACTCTAACGTAAGTAGAGCAGTGAATCAAACCGATTTTGCTGACCTACAGCACTGACCAAATTTGAAGGCAGAAAAAAAATCTAAGCAGAAATACAAAATGTGAAATAAACCCTGGGACTGCAGTAGACTGGACTCAATGAAAAAGATTAAATGTCAAGCTCTGAATGGCTATGGCTTTCTCCTGAATCAACAGTACTGAAAGGAAGCTGTGGGAGGAAGCAATTGCATTTAGTGCTGGGGAACTGTTATGCTGAATAAACTCTGTGTCTGCCACTCCATGTGCCAAAGAAGGCACGAGAAAAAGCAGTTTTTCAGTGAAATTTGCAGACAGATTTGAAGAGGGATAATTGTCAGCACAGAATTCTGACAGGCGCGTTCTCAGCAGCCTGAGTGGGTGTGAGAAGGGAAGAAGGGAGCTGGATTTCCTCCCTGCAGTGCCAAGAACTGACCCTGTTGGTGCTGACTGTTGCAGATCCAGAGCGCCTGGTCCAACTCGACCCTGAGTTTGTACAGAGCGCTGACTCTGCTGCGGAACAATGAGCTGCCCATGAACCGAGGGTGGATGTGCCACATCTGGAATGACAGTAACGTGTTTGCCTACGTGAGGGAGCTGGATGGGTTAGACAGAGTCTTCATGATGGTGCTCAACTTCGGCCAGGAGTCAACAACAGACCTGCAGGCCATAGTTCCTAACCTTCCCTCTGAAGCTGTGATAAGGCTCAGTACTCATTTTGGCAATACTGGCAAAGTGGTCAATACCAAATTAATTAAAACTGAAACAGGAGAAGGCCTGGTCCTTGAATATAAAACAGCAAAGCGTGTTCATACTATGGAAACTTTTCAAGGGAAGTGTTTTGTGGCAGAAAAAGCTTGTTATTCCAAGGCCCTCAATTTACTCTACATGAACTGTTAAGTAGAGGAGTAGAATATCCATGCTTTCATGTTAATTTAGAAGATATTAGCTTCAGGGAAATGCTAAAAATACTCCATTTTCTTCGGCTTTTGAAATGTTATTTGTGTACAAAATAAATGTCTTGAAAAATCAGATACATAATTGTCTTGTATCTGTATTTGGGATGAAAAGGAAAAAGAATGGACCCCTTAGGGTCTGTGGAGAAGAAAATGAAACCTTTTCTAAAGCCTGTCCTGTTTAAGCATGTATTTTTGGGAGGAGAGGAACAGTTGCTTTCTGGGTGCTGACCCTGGAGGTTGCTGATCTGTAAGTGCTCCTGTGGAATCCCAAGCCTGTGGCAATTCACTGTAACTTTTCAGAAGTCTGCAGATTTGTAAAACTGATTCCAAAGGGGTGGCCCTATATTTGCTAAAACCGGTGAACACAAGCAAGACTAGTGTATATTGTTGTGATGTTTTACCTCTTCTCTCAAATCTAACAACTCTAATTATCCTGAAAGTTAGTAAGAAAAAGAACAAAATGTAGCTAATACCTAATTCCACACTCATAACTGCATTTCCAGTTGATTCTCCCCCTCCCTGCTGAGTTAGAATACGTTTGCATTCTCTTACTTCTTTTCCTGCCCTAAGGCTGAGGTGAGGGGTGTGTACCTCAGTTCAGAGGAAGCAGCTGAACCAACCCTACCGAATGCAAATCAGAGCACTTGTACATGTGCTCTGATTTGCATTTGCTGCACCTGCAGTGGTTGATGTGGCCCTAGGTGTGCACCACATATCCCTTTTAACAAGCAATGAACAGCAGATTTGTGCCTTGCTCAGAGAGCAGCTAAGCTATGAACTGGGCTGCTTTAGTTGGGGCATTCTTTTAGTTTTATCCTCTAGAGATACTCTGGTGTCTTCTGACACATTGATCTTGTCCTCCTGAGGGACTTTGGCACCTCCTTCTTAAGATTACCATGCTAAGTAAGGTAACTGCAAGATTTTTAATGTATTCAGATCAGAGTTCTGCTAAAATTCCCATTCTTTTGGGAGTGCTTTTCTTTGCAGTTTGGTCAATCCCACCACATGATCAGTACACCAAAGCTGCTGTGCAGATAGAGAGAGCAGCAGTCGCCATCACCTATATATGGGAGTTAGTTCTGTAAGTAGTGAGACTTCAATGTCACATGTTTTCAAGGAGTTCTGCTGCCTTGTGTAAGATGTGGCCTTGCAAGAGAGGCCTTGAACAGGAAGGCTGCAGGTGCCTGTGACTCTCCTGTGAGGCTCCACGTGCCCACTGCTGTGCTCCAGCTCTGCTCCTGTAGCGCTGCTCGGCTGCCTCATGTGAACAGAGCTGCTGGACAAACTCATTTCTGCTGGCAGCTGCTTCTGCATAGCCTGGCAGGGCAGAAATCCCATTCTTAGTCTGTATTTTTGTAAGGCAACGCCACACCCAGCTTTGTGTGCTTGTGCCCCTAAAGCAGGGATCAGAGAGGAGAGATCCTCTGGAGAAGGTGTTTGCTTTCCATACAAATCCAAATCTGACCTGAAGTTTTTCAGGTGGTCAGTGTGTTTAGGAGTTATTTGCAGGATTTGCTGTGATGTCGGGGATGGCACACTTCCTCAAGTTCTCTGTTCAGAAAAGCAAGCTGTCTTGCAACCTAAAATAATGAAAATATTTTATTACAAAGTAAATTTCTTTGCACTATAAACTTTCAGGCTCTTGGGCAGCTATTCTAGTCATCTTCCTTTCCTATACTAATGCTAAGAAATACCTTGCCCTAAGACAGCATGCAGCTTTTCCTGAAAGAATTCATCTTGGGAATAACTGCCACCGCTACCAAATTAACATTTTCTAGGATATGTTAAAATTAAGAGTAATAAAATTTCCATCCATCTGTGACAGTCTGATACATCAGTAAAAATATGTCAGGTCTTTGCAGTATTTTGCTTTTAACAACCATGCTTGTATAAAGTGCAAAATCTTGAACACTAACTGTTAATAGCTTTGATAGCACAGATCATGCATTTCAAAATGTAAAGATCC
The DNA here is from genome assembly GCA_013397155.1 of Irena cyanogastra. NCBI lineage: Eukaryota > Metazoa > Chordata > Aves > Passeriformes > Irenidae > Irena > Irena cyanogastra. Next base: position 156,812 of record VWZV01009808.1, on the reverse strand, counting down.
AACCCATCGTGTATGTTTTACACAATGAGGAAGACAGGAGTAAATAATATGACAGTTCTAAGCACTTAATACTCTACAGAGCAAGACTTTTCCTGCTGGAACGATGTTTTGCACAACTTGGAACCTTTCATTCAAAGCTCCTAGCACATTACAGTGGGAATTGAACACTATTTTAAGGCTATTTCAATAATCTGTCTCTGTCACTGTCTCTTTTATATTTGTACAAGTATATATATGTATAAAACTAGATATAATTATATATCAAGATTGCTGAGTTTTAAAATTATATATATATATGTAAAATCAGCAGTTGCTCTAGCAGTTTTTCTTTATCGTTTAAACATACGTTCAATGACTGCCCAACTACTACGGCTGAAGTATCCTTTGAGGAGACACATCCCTGCAACGTGTTACGGAGCTGTGCAGTAAAGGGACCATACCTCATTCAGTGAGTGCTCCCAGGATGAATCACAATGACTGCCATTTGCCTGGACATTCAGGATGATATTAGGAATCCAATTTCCTGCAACAATGAAGCTGGTGATCACTTTACATTGAATGAACAAGGAAAAAATTAAGTGAGTATGTGAATTGTTTAAGGATAGCTAATTCTTCTTGTCCTGAAAGCATTTCTGTTATTCCTTAAGAAAAAGAAAATTGTAGAGAGGCTTTCTGAATGAATTATTTGTATTTCTAATAGCTGCATATTTGGAAAATATTCATCTATTTAGTGTGTTTGTTCTCTCTGAGTCTTTCCAAAAAGACATGCTCTTTTCTTCCTGCACAAAGAGCACAACAGCAACCGCAGCACCTGCTGCAATTTCTCAACCACTGCAGTTGTGCTGCTCAGAGACAGGGCATCATGAAATGCAGAAAAGATTATTGAAGATCTCTTTTGGTAATGATGGTAAAAGCCTCTCCCCAGACTGGATGGTACAAGGAAATTGCCAAGCTTGAATGTACCTTTTGCTGGAAACACCCAAAGCTAAGGTTAAGTTTCAGGTATAAAAGCACCTGTGCCTCAGCCTTGTTGTCACTCTAGGTTGGACTAAGGACCTGCAGCTCTAGCTAAGTGAGAAAAGTAGGTTTTTGTATAGCAGCAAAAATAAGATTTTTCTCCAAGGGTTGCTGAGAACTGCAGCCTGGCCCTGTCAGCAGCTGGAGTGACAGTGTGAGTTCACATTGCACTGTCTAATGGTTTTCCTGTGTGGAGGCCTAGGAAAGAGTGAGTGCCCTCACAGGCTCCCAGTCTTTATGCTTTTGCATCTCAGAGAGTGTTCTGAGTCTGCTGTAGAGCTGGTGATATGGGATTGTGTTTGAATTCTTTTAAGGAGGAGTCAGTCTCTATGGCCTTTAATTTACATGACTATTAAGATTTTGGTTCAATTAACTCCATTTATCTGTGATGTTCTTATCCTTACCTTTCTTACTTGTTCTGCTGGCATGATCTAGTGCAGCCTTCCTGAGTTTCTGAACATACTGTAAAATTCCTGTTAGTGGTATTCGTTCATCGTTTTCATATGCCGTGATAAAAACTGATGGATAGCACTGAGATTAAAAACCAAAACCAGTTAAACACTTGACAACTGGTCTTTCTCACAGAGTAACACACTTTTCTCTTACTATACAACTTGTTAAGGTTTATTTAAAAACTCATCTATTACATAATTACTTGGTGTTTTCTAAGAGTTTTATCACTCTAACTGCAAGAAGTATTTTGGTCTGAAAAATTACTTCACAGTAGGGCATAATCTACTTGCAAAAGGTCATAAAAACATCCTCTTCCCACTGGTAAAGGTCTGATACCTGTCTGTTTGATGATGACTGCAAAAAAAGAAAAAAGGGAGTAATAACCATGGAATAGTTTACCTTAGAACAACAGCTGATGTTTATTTTTGCAATCTTTCTGCACAGAAGTTGGTTTTTAAATAGTAAGAATTTTACTTAATGAAGCTGTGCAACACAGCTAATGCTTTGTTAAATAAAGAGAGATTTCCCTTGAGGAGATAACGTCAAAGCTATAGCTCCTCTTCCCTTTCAGTGTTTGTTTAATACCTCTAGAAAGGTATTAAATCAGTGGAGAATACCTCCTTCCTTTGCAAAAAAGCCAGCAAAACACAGTAGAATGTCCAAACTCCCCCACAAAAAAAAGATATTTTGCATGTTGAGATTTGCTATCCAACAGAGTAATCTATTACTTCCTGAAAGTCTTAAAACAAAAGCAAGTTTAGAAATTTGTATCATTTAGGAGAAGGCATTGGGTTAATTTCAGTAGTCACTTGTGACTCCAAGTATTGCTAAGATAATTACTGAAATAATTTATATTGGAGGTTTTTGTTAAATTTCAGTGTTCTACTTTAGGTTTTCTTATAAACCACTACACTTTATGCCTGTAGTATTTTGCACAGAAAGCATAGTTTTACCTGTGGCTTAATATTCTGGTATGGGCAATAGCTTTTGATATACTTCATACATTTTTCATCTTCTAATGGATTTCCCCATTCTTCTTGTTCCTCAATTGTCAGTGGGAGATGAGTTTTCATCATTGTATTTAGAACATCTACAAAAGGAGCCTTAGAAATCATTAAAAAAAAAGTTTGCAAATAGGACAGAGGACCTTGAATATCTGAGTCAAGGTGTTCTCAAGCAAATGAGGAGTGAACTGGAATGTTTCCAATTTTGAAAGTGGTACAGTAACAAAGATAATACAGTTTAATGGTATAATCTGTACAAGGTCTGCAGCAGCTCACCTGTAAAACCATGGCTCTGATCAGTGCTGGGTCAGTGTTGCACAGGGCTCCTGCGAGAACTCCCCCAGCACTGGCAGCTGCCAGTGCTGTGTGTTTGGGCTGAGAAAATCCCAGTTGGTGCAGCAGCCTGATGCAAGCCCTGAGGTCGTGGAGACCTTTGAGTTTATTGTGCTGACATCCATCTCTGTGCCAGCTAAGGCCCTGCTCTCCTCCACCCCTGAAATTTAATGCAATTCAAGTTGGAGTCTCTTCAGGAAACATTACATGGTGTAGCTTCAGGCAACAAAAGGGCAGCAGCAGCCACAGAGTGGCGCATCATAATTTGCTTTCCCAATTAACACTTCGCTACTTTTGCCTTTACCCTTCTTTATGGCTAAAAGAGACAACATGAAGGCAAAATAAATCCATTCACGATGATTGGTGAAAATACTAACTGTAGAAGGGCACATGTGCTAGTGACCTGGAACCCACAGGAAAAGCAACACTTTAGGAAATGACGTTTTCATTGTAGGCAATACAAAATCAGATAATGTTATCTTTTAATACAGAAAACTATGAAAATATTGAAAACAATTCCAATACTTCCATTACTAGCACTGTTACTTATTAAAAACAGTAGAATAGTATTTCTGAGCTCCACACCAGACTCCCAGGGTTTTTCTCTGCTTAGCTTAAATTCTGAGACTGTTAGAAAGTTTGGTTTGGGTTTTCTCCCCCCATAATTTGTGAATTTCAAATGCTACTTGAAATGTTACATTTTGTAATACAGAATTACAAAAATAATTTATACTTCTTTCTATGCAACTACAATTTTGGTTCTAAGCCACCTGAAGCTTCCTCTTCTGGTTTCAAGTTTAAAAATAGATTATTTGATTAGCCTGCCATCTTTGGATGACAGATCCATCTTCATGCAGGACTGACCTGCATCTTAAGATACTTAGTGGGGTGTGAGGAAGAACAGCACAATGCTTGCCACTGAGTACAGCAGATTGACTATATTTGCTGAATTTGTTTTGGGACTGGTATTTCCAACAATTACTCATTCCTCCCCTTCCGTCCCCTCCCTAAAGTGATTCTTTTGTTATCTTCCTTAGCTACTGAGAAAAATTTGAAGCCTATTGTACATTGCAGTTCTATAAAACTGGTAGATTTGTAGCTAAACTGGAGACAGAGGATTTAGCCAATAAAAGAACAAGGGTTGCAGGTTAAATGCTTAGTTGTTGCTGTGGAATGTAAATGGCTTTCAGAAGACACAGACTGAGCATTTGCACACAATGCTCTCAAAAAGAGAGGGAGATAATATGTCATGGCAATTTGAGCATCTAACCAAATTTTTTCTTTAGCGAAGATGAGGCAAGAAGTAATGAGACTTGAAAAGATTAGAAGTTACATACAGCCATCATGTAGATTTAAGAAACCTAAAATGTAGTGTACTCTTTTGGTTTTTTTCCCGAGGTAAACTTAAAAACTACTTAGAAAAATCTAAGAAGAGATGAATAATTAGGTATAGGTACACACAAAAAAATTATTTTGGTACATCTTCAGTTGTACATGAACAAGTATCTGTGTATCCTGCACAATAAATCTTATTTCTATTTTATGTTTGACTTACCTAACATGGCAATATGCTAATATCCAACCCTCTTCAATTAACATCAGCTTCTCTTCTTTAAAGCTCATGTTCAAATCTATGCCATAAGCTCCATATACATGAACTAGAAGTGGTCTCCTGTGTAGTTCTTTAGAATTCTTATTATGAAAAACTGTAATTGGCACCAAAGTTTCATCCTGGAAAAGAAGGAGTAGTTTTACAATAAGGGACATTGCAGAAATCTCAATGACACATAGCAATGAAAACTTCAATTATTTATTTTAAAATGTGTTTTTTTTGATTACAGTAATTTTTTTCACTTAGAGTGTACAAAGCACTCTTGAAAAATAAAGCCTGAGACTGAACCTCTGCTGTGTGGGCTTATGGATGCAGAGTATAAATTCATTTAAGTGCAACACCTGAGGAGTTTTTAAACTACCAAAGCACCCAAGTCTTCCTTCCCCCTTTAACACCAAGAATATATGTTATTAACAATAGAGTTTACCACTTACCACAGTACAAACTCTTTATTAACATCTCCAAATTTTTAAATTCAGGCTGTTAAAACTTTCATTTCTTGATCAGCACTGTGCAGCTGGTTGTGGGGTGTTCTTTTCAACAGCTGGCACCTTTTTCATTTATCATGTGGAGTACAATACCATTGCATCAACTAGCAATTCTCACTTATACTAAGCTTCTTGACTCATCGTGTGCTGTTATCTCCTCTGGAATACCCAGGTTAATGGAAAAAAAATCATGACTCTTTCTTGTTCTTCTCTATAGCACTGAAGAAAACACCCACTGTTTAGTAACTATAGCACCAACTGCTCTTTACATTTTTTAATCTCTGTTCCCTGCCAAATGCACTTTCTTTTAATGGGTGGGGAGGAAGGAAAGAATAAAAGGAATGGGAAAAAGACTGAAAAATCTTACCTTGCTTTTAGCTAGTAAACGTGTAGTGTGACAATTTGTAATAATTAGTACCTCTTGCACAGCTTGTTCAATGAGATTATTTTCTTTAAATGAATATGCAAAACGCTTAGGGGGGTGTACTGGAGAGGAGAGCTGAAAATAGCAGGTGCTGATGGTATGTTCAGGATGAGATTCCAATTCAAATTCACAGGCCCACGTAGGTAGCTGAGAAAACATGGCATTTCAAGTGAGACCCTTACACTGCTTCTGTAAATTTTGCTTAATATCTCCTTCAGAGTAAAAGACTTTGGATATTAACTAATTATCTTAGTTTGTAGGTAGCACAATCTGTATTTCATTTAAATCCAGTAACAAAACAGTCAAAAAGTGAAAGACTGGTGAACTTTTCCCCTGAAGCCATTGGATGAAGTTGGACAATGAAATAAAAACAAAAAATAAATTCAAATTCAGTTTAAAATGGGTATTAGTGCAGACTTTTTAAAAGAAAACATTTGAAATTATTCTGCATTAGTTTTATTTTTTAGATCCTATTTTTCCTTGCATTTCCAGTTCTACTTCAACACGTTATACAGCCAAGTCCATGTCAGCTATTATGCTTTTACTGTGAGTTAGCTCAGTAATGCTAAGCCACTGAAAACCCCTGCCTCTTAACTTTGTTCCTAGTGCCAGCCATTGTGAAGAACAAAACCTCTTCCTGGCACATTCACCCTCAGATACTTACTGTTATTATATTTAAGGTTTTTAACTCTGCTAAGAATGAAAGAAATCAAGATTCATTCTTTGAGAGCAGCAGGGACATAGCCAAACCCTCTGCCAGACCATTACTTACTTGGGTTAGGTTGCTAGAGGCTTCTGAAAAGGCAGCAGAAGTCCAAGTTCTTCTGACTAACTGCAGGCCCTTTCTGAATAAATAAACTACGGCCATTTAAAAAAAAGAAGATTTTGGAGACCATACAGTGTACTTTGTTGAAAACCTTTTTCTGTAGCCGTTTTATAGAGTGCAGCATTGGCAGCTTGTTGCAACAAACTTGTGAGTTGTTCAGACTGTATTTTTTTGGAAAACAAATCAATTAAATATTTCACCTGAATGGTCTTCAGAAATTGGATTTGGTTTAAGTCACTTTGTTTTTAATCCACAAGTATTTAACGGCTAGAGAATGGAAGCAAATAATTTGCACCAATTGTACTGCAATATTAATTCCTCCCTTTATTATGGGACAGTGTCCATACTTGTTTTCTGAATATTCATCTTTTTCCTGTGGGAAGGGTCTTGCTTACACCAATGAGTGTAAGGAAAAAAAAGGCTCAGTAAAAGTAGAGCATTTAGGGAACTAAGATCTGTTTTACATTAGAAATCAGCTGTATTGTGAAGAGCTTGACTGTAATCCGTTGAAGAAAGACATGGCTCACAGGATAGCTGCTCTGTAACTTTCTAAATGCTGCAATAAGTCACCACATCAAATCCTGAAGAACAGCCTCAGGTAATACAATTAGTTATAACAATGAAATTGCCAGTATTAATAGTTTCCAAACTGCTTTTACTTTTGGAATTTATCTTTGCTTTCATTATGTTATGCCAAAAAAAAAAAAAGCTGGAAAAATATTATGCTGCTTAAACCAAGCTAAAACGTACCTTTACTGACTGAACTGAGTGTGAAACAAAAGAAATCACATTTAAGTAGAGATGACCAGCGTTCTTCAGGAACATAATACAGTCATCACTGAACATCTCAAAGTCTACTAGCTTGGTTTTCTTTTCCAGTGCATAAACTAACTGCCAGTTCTCCTTGCCACAGGAAGCTACTGGTGCCTTCATCAACTATTAAAAAGAAACAAACAATCTTGTATTACTAAAATGTAGTAAGAGTTACAGATGAGAGGTACAGACTTAGAGGTGATCACATATGCTTTTCTTGCAAAAAAATACTTATTTGTACTTGGGGTGTTTGCCTGTCTAAAACTGGAGATTTTTAAACTCCCTTTACTTAGGCAAAATGGAAGAACAATGCAGTAACATTTGGAGAAGACCAAGTCTCAAAGATTATTCTACAGAAGATTGTAATACAATAAGTGCTTTCAGTATGGCCAGCACAATTGTAGGTGGGTTTGATTACACAAACTGAGATCACCAACTTAAGTTTTGATATAAGGGAAACAACAGTCATTTCTTGATGCTGTCAAAGGAGTTAGGATCAAACTGGCCTCCTGCAGGTCAGACTCCATGCAACACTATCAGTCTTTTTAATCCATGCAGCTCTCTCTCTTAATTTATTTCAGTAAACTGTGATGAACAGAATTAAAAGACAACCTTACTATTTCTATATGACTTGCAATAGGCATCAAAATTAATCCTATGAATGTAATTATCAGTCAAAATTGCCTTATATTCTGCAGGTTCTCCATAAGTAGTAAGAATGTACAACTGGTCCTTTCTGTGCTCGATGTGGTAAATGACCCCCGTGGTTCGTGCTTGTACAAGAACAGGTGACTCAAAGGGATGTCTGCAGTCAACCAGCCAAACTTCTGAGGTTGTCTTGCTGTTGCTGTTGATAGTGAGAAAACGCCTGTCTTTTGTACAATAAAGGTCTACAAAGAATCTGTAGGGAATCATTAAAAAAAAAAAAGCAGCTTAAATTTTATCAGTATTTTAAAATACATCAGTTGTTTCAGAATCATGGGCTTCCATCTGCAAGGTAAGAAACATTTCTGTAAGTAGACTGAAGAAATTTCAGGCTACTTGGCTCCCATACTCACTTCTGCTGCATTTATCCTGGGACTTAAAACCTTTCAATCTTGTGTGTGAAACCTGAAATCTGCAAGGAAAGCAATTTAGTTGTTGCCCAACTAAATCCAGGTTTTTGCATCATTGAGCTAGACTGGAAGCTCATTGATGCATACAGGCTTTAAAATTCATGCAAAATGTAGAACTTTTTATTGAGCTTGTAACCCTGTTTAAAAAAAAAACTAGTAATGGAATGCCATCATGTGGGAACAGCAACAACAAAAGTAAGAGCTATTAAAAAAATAAACTGATAAAATGTCTATGTGCTACTGACCTAACTGTCTGAAGCAAATAAGACAAGAAAAAAAGCACAGAGGCCTATATGAGGCAAGATGGACAGTGTTGGAGTGATAAACCTGGAAACTAGGGACTGGTTTTGTAACTAAGAAACTAGTAACTACCTATTGGATTTAAATCCTTCTAAAATCTAGAAGCAGATAACCAGTGGCTGGATGCTAATAGTAGAGAAGTTCAGGCTGAAATTCAGATTCAAATTTCTGTGAGTCATCCTAATTAACAGGAATGTCACATCTTGGATCAGAACAGTCTCTTTGCCATTTTGGACCCTTAAAACTGGATGTCTCTAAAAGCAAAACTGTCCAACACAAAGATCCAGGTTCCATCAAGAAAATGTAGGGTTGAGTAATAATCTGCATCACACAGATCAGATACATGACTGCAATGATGATCTCTCTAGGATTCAGAGTATTTGACTGGTGAAGAAAATGATGCTTTAGAGAGCATTTTCAGTGCCTGTAATTATTTGCAGGTGATGGATCTCAATTTTTTTTGATACTATTGTTTCTTCTAATTGCACCCTCTTGACATTTTTAGGACAGGCACAGAGGGAGAGCTAAAGTCTGCAAGAAAAATCAGCCTCCTGCCTGTCTAATACCCATGATTTTGGCAAGAATGTGGCACTGCATTCAGTAGAGATTCCAAGAGCTCAGCTCTGCTGATCCTGCCTCTAAGAGGGTTGAGCTGAAATGCTATTACACTTCTCCCCAAGGATTATGACCTTGATATACAATTTTTTTTATCTTAGTAGCTTTTTAAAAAAAAAAGTCAAGAAATTTTCAGCTTCTAAAAAAATATCTGATTGCAACTAGAAGAGCTGGTGAGATGCAAAACAGAACTGCTCAATGGCAATACAAAAGAATGTCTTGCCATCTCTAATGAAGGAGTTAAGCTATGAGCTGCAATAGCACATGAACCTTTAGAGTAAATTTCTAGTAGATCTACTGTAATGACTGTGACCTTCAGAATTATGCCAACAGTTTCCCTGTGGGGAAGTGCCAGGTCAGTGCAACTTGACTTTCCAAAACTATGCATCAAATGCAGCTGGGAAAAAAAGATCTTATTCCATCTCCATTGCAGATTTTTGTTTGTTTTCTTTTTTTTTTCCCCCGATGAAAGTATAATTGGAATTTCTTTATTCAATATGTAACTTGAATTAAGAATAATCACAAATATTTATACAATGCTGTATAAATATACCATGTGCTACAATGCTGAAAAGCTAGTTCTGTGCTCAATTTAGCAAAGAGCCTTCTTGTCTTCCTAAACCACTGCTTAAAGAAAGGTTATTGAGAGGGTATTCAGTCAACAATAGTTCTGTCTCTTGGAATGTTGTAATGATTTTGCTCATCCATTACCCAGAGCAAGGATTAGCCTGAACTTATGTATTTTTTTTAAAAGATGTATCAGACATCAATAGCAGAGAAAACAAAATGAAATCCACAGTCTGATTTACCCTGTATGAAACTGTCACACATTCATTAAAGGACACCCTGACCTGAGAGTGACCTTGACATTTATAAACTCAGCTGAACTCATGAGGTAAGAGAGGAAAGTTAAATCTCTGTTGATCACGTATCAAAAGGAGAACAGAGCACATTCTCAGGCTGTATAAGGCACTACTGACAGCAGAACACAAAAATGCATTTTACTATTTGAAATATGATATGGAACACTTTGTTTTCCAAACCAGTTATATTTTACAGATAAAGATCTCTAAAATATGTAAAGGATTTGTTATATTTTAGGTATGTATTACCTTGCATCTTGTTCTGTATAAACTAACTTAGTATGTTTCTGGTAAGTGAAAGTGGTCATGAATACATTCTGGCATTTAAGGTTCTTCTGAGTTGTGTAATACAGAACATCATTTGCAGCCCATTCTGGAATAAAAAAAGACAAATGCATACCAAATTCAGAACAGTATATAGTATTACTGAGAGAAGATGGGAGTTCCATGGACACTGGACCGAGTGCTGAAAAAGGTGGGTTGCAGGTGGCATGGAACTGAGGACAGCACTTCTGCATCCTGTGGGGACTGAGGTAAGAGCCAAAAGGTTTTTCCATATTTTCTCTGAATACCACAGAACAAGAATCTCATAAGGCATTGAAAAAAAAGCAAAAAAAAAAGCAGAGGTCAATGTTGCAGGGCCCAGTAATAGGAAGCTCTTGACCCTGTGTGGGTTCTGGAGGTAACAGGAAAATAGGAGATGTGGCTGTTTAAAACAGCAGAGAAAAAGAGGTTTACATGGAGTCAGCAAGATAATAAAGAGCTCATAAGCTCTGCACTGCTGCATGTGACTGCACGCAAGCCATTTAGCGGAAAGAGATGATGCATGTGCCCCATGGGTACTGCTGAGATAAAAATTCTCCAGTTTTCTATGCTTGTGTATGTGTTCACCAACATAGAAAGATATAAATACAGGAACCTTGTGGTTCTGAACTTATTCTGACTGATCCAGCCACATTCTTGCCATCTCTGCTGCTCCTACAGCCAACAGAATGATGTTTAACACATATGCTTTTAAAAGCTGCTGTACGTGTCTTATGTGTAACTACTGATTTTCAGTACAAAACACGAAGAATTCATAACACCAAAATAACACAAACACTTTGCTTTCTGAACAGCAATGTGGCTCCAAAGTGCACAGGTAACTGAGGATTCACTATGAAGACAAGCCTTTAGAGAGCAAATCCAAGTTTTTCTATAGCCTAGCCTATAGAAAAATCAAGGTGTAACTTTTGTTTGTCTCCCTGTTATTTTATATCACTCAATACAAGCTCATAAACTTTGCAAGTGGTTCTAAGACCTAATTCTTTTGCTCATGATTGAGGCACCTCTGTGCTTCATGACACTACCACTGTACCTCACTCACACCTGACTTACCTTTACAGAATTTACCCTTCTGATAGTCATCTTTTGTATTCTTATTATCTGTCACGCCTATTTAGGCAACAGGATGTTGGTATCTTAACTGTACTGATTCTTCTGGATCAACCTAGATAGATGTTCAAATCAAGTATGTTGTAAAATGTTATTGGCAAATTTGCATGTTTATTTTTCAACAGGTATTATAATCTTCAGTGTGGAAACACAACACTAAATTCTTGCAACTCCTCATTTTCTTAACGAGGAAGTTTTACATAGAGTTTTATTTTTTTTGCTCTGCCCAGGCCAATTGCTTACTGCACTAGCTATACTTGATGACATCTAGCAATGTAATCCAAAGTACAAGATGTGGAACACTGTACACATACGATTATATGCTTTTTGCTATATTCTTTAAAATACTATTAAAAAAGACTGTTTTCCCATTCACTTCCATCTACCTCCGCTTCTTTTAACAGCAATGTAAAGCTCTGTAATCTATTGTGAAAGAATTGATTCAAGGCCTGGCTGACTTCACTGGGCTCTGAAGTGTGACCCACATCCTGGATTCCAGTTGAAGTTCCAGCCAATACTCACTAGCAGGTATTACTTCCACCCTTTTCAAGCAAAGCTAACTGTCTACAGCTACCAGTGACTTCAGTTGTAGCTGTAAGGGTTTGCCAACTAGAACATCCCTCAAAAAGATCTTTATATGACAAACAGTCATGTCACTATATTTTGAATATAGCATATTGGATTCAATAGAAAAAAATGATATGCATGTCTGTTGTAATGTGTATAAATGCTTTTACAATGATGGAAAACTTGTATCCAGGAAGCAGTCCCTTTCATCCATATAGATAACCTGTAATCATGCAGCATTAAAGAAACCTTAAGAAACAATTCAACATCTATAAGGATTAAATGTTGCCTTTGTTTAAAAAAAAATTATCTTTAAACTAAGAAAAATGTTGTGTTGAAAGCTTGTGTGACTCCCAGGATATATATAAACAACTTACCAAAGCTAAATACACTTGGAATTACTTTTTCCACAACAGGAAGATTACCAAGTTTCATAATAATGCAGGTTGCCTCTTCAGAATTTTCACTTTTTAAGCCGATGGCCATGTATCCCTGATCTGGTGAAATTCTGATCCGTTGAATAAAGGCATCAGAAAAGCCAAGATCTTCAACACAGAATAAAATCTCAGCATTTTCTTCACCTATTATATAGAAAAAAGAGATAGCAAAAAATCCTGTAATTAAGACACTGTCAAAATGAATGGTGATTCTTAATGTGTGTATTTAACAAATCTGTCTCCAATATTCACAAACATTCTACTGGAATTTATCAACAACAAATACCTGTCTTGCAAGATAGAAAAGAACACTACGTGATACATATATACCTTTTTTAAGAATTCTACCATATTAGGAAGAGAAATCCCTTACCATCATCTGCTTTTGCAAGAAATATGCAGCCATTCTCTTCAAAGTACACATTCTCTCCAAACCTCATCTGTTCAATACAAACAAAAATATCTCAAGTCCAGCATACTATTTCCTTTGAATCCCTATATACAGTAGTTTTTCTGTACAGCAGAAGTGTAACAAATTGTAACAACTGTAACAAATGACAGAACATATATTCCATACTGAAGAAGGAATTGCATACATCGGGAAAGTTTTTTCAGTTAGGGTACTTAAGCTACCTCTACCTGCTCTAAATTTGACAGAAGGCTCAGATGACCTGCAAGTGGTCTTGCAACTTACAATGTCTTGTATTCTTTATCCAAAAGTCAGATGATTATTTTATCTTTACTTGCTTTTGCCTATGGAGAAATTAAGGTAAATTCACTGTCATAACAGGCATAAGCCTGTTCTAAACACAAACTGCTACTATGCACAATTATTAAAATATTCAAAACTTCTACTGTAAAAAAATCAGTAAATCAGCATTTTATAGCAGGAATGGCTTCACTGTCTTTTATTTGTAGTCACTGATGGGAAATGTTTGTATTGTTTGCCACTTACCCTTGGGCTTCCTGAATTGAGTGTATACATGTTGTGCAATTCTTCCAGTCTTTCTTTGATTCTCTTTGTCATAGCTTTGTATGTTGGTGAAATGTTATTCCAGTTGTTTTGCTCTGATTTCAGAAGGTCCTTGTGCAAAAGATCTGAAGTTATTATGGATGTGTTTTGCTTCCCTTTGGAAGAGACTTTTGTTTCTTCCTGCTAAGTAAGGAAAGACAACAATGGCTACAAGCCAGCACACTGCACACCAATCTGAACACATTGAGGCATATCCCCTGAGACACAGGCCCAAAACCACCTTTGCATTATTATAAAAGTACATACCAGTTAAAAAAAGAACTGCAGTTGCTAAGTGTTTTATTTTAACTCTTCCTGATCTTTTGGGGAGGCACTTTCAAATGAGTTTTACTTGACACATTGAGGTCTTCTCTTCAAAATTTAGGCTACTATTAATATATGCTCTTAATTGATTATAAGTAAATACATTTGTTCCTGTTCTAGAACTAGGTTTTACTTTTTATGGAATTCTATTATTTTTCCTTCTTCACAGCTTTCTTTCCTAATGTCATGTCTTGATACTGTAATTTCTCATTTCCTTTCCTACACAACACTGCCCACACCTCTGTCCCTGTACCTAGGAGTCCTAGCAGCTCATTCAGGTTCTTGCTCCACCTCCTCAGAAGTGTTAATATAAATGTTCATAAGGTGCAGAATGAAGTGAAGCAGTGAACTGATATGGGTTCCGCAACAATTTTATCAGGAATAAGTTTAAGGATCTGATTTTCCATGAAATGTGAGATTACTGCTACCTCACTGCCAACAAAGCTGTCTTCTATTGTAAAAATCTTAAAAGTGTCTTAAAACTGCTAGAACAATGCTACTTTCTCTTGCATGCTGTGAAATCTCACTTGATCAAGCAGTAAGATTCACAACTTATATTACACTACATAATACTGCACAGATTACACAAAGTAGCATTTTATAACATTCAATGTATGATTTGAATGTGTCTACGCTTAAAAAGCAGCCTGTGCTTCATATCCTGTCCTCACTTTCCATTAAGGACTGTTGGTTTGTTCCTAGTTTGTCTTCAGAAACACATGAGAACCAAAATGTGAATGTTTCAAGTAGACTCTGAAGGGAAACCATCTGTTCCAGTTACCAAACTCCCTATTAACATAAAGCACATCCTTGCTGAGAGCTGACAGTGTCTGTCACTGGTTCAGACCAATCTTTCCTCTCACCTGGCACAAGGCAAAACATCATGAAAGCTCTTAGAGAAGCTCTAGAGCAAGTGAGTAATTGGTCAGGAGAAACAAACTGCTGGATATCAAAGGTGTACCACCTCACCCCAGTCACTGGATAAACTGTTGTAAGGCAACATCATCCTCCAAACATGATGCAACCAAATAAAACCTCACAGTGGCCATAAATGGATATTTAGGAAAGCATAAGAATGGGACAAGCCAGATGATTTTCCCCAGCCTTAAACAATTTCAGCTCAGGAATTTCCTGACCTGAACATGGTTTCTGGATATTTAAAAAGTGTCTCTCATATATGTCATATATATATCTCAAATATGTTTCCCCTTATACCTACGTAGAATTTTAGCATACACAACTTATTTTGACAAGTTCCACACTTGATGAATCTTTTGATGATTACCTTCCTTTTGTTTTCAGCAATTCCCATTGTATTCATTTGGAAATATTATATACAGCTGGTGGTCACAGTGTAGGGATATATTAAGAGGTACAGTACACCTCCCTGCCTGGAGAAAATCCATCAATCTTGAAAGATCTTCAGGATAGCAGCCAATCCCAGTGACAACTGGTTTAAAAACATTTGCTCCAAAGCAAACAGGCACAGCCTCCTTCCAGGTGAAAACCACGTTTGCATCCTGGGACCAGTGTCACAGAGCAGCATTTCTAACAATTGTGTTAGTGAAGTTCCACTGAGTAAACTGAACGACAAATTCTCATCCCTCCATATCTCCTATGTTCTCCTTGAAACATTTGCTTACATTTGAGACAGAGGCTTAGGAACTCTTTGCTTCATGGTGACAAATAAAAGAGTTACAACAAGATGACCTTTGTGTCACCTCTGAAGAAACACTGTCAATTTGAAACAATTTTAGCACAACCATGCATCCATCTTTTAAAACAGTACTTACGCATATAAATAAGTTTCCAGGCTGTCATACTGCAGTAAACTTTTATAATACCTCTAGCAAGATCGGAATTAGACACACTGAAATTATTTCAGACACTGAAATTATTTCAGACTGTTTTCTGGCTCTGTGCATGATATACTGCCACCCAATTACACAATATTTATTTACAGAAATCAATGCAAATACATTTTAAAATATATTTTAGAACATGTGAGCATCATATTACATTTTAATATGATGGAAACCATGACTTACTGGTCAACACAGAAAAGTCAAGTTTTTTTTTAAGCCAGCTCACAGTCTGGTATCATCAGTTTGGACACCTTGCCTCTACACTAGCTGATCTCTCCCTGCAGTTTTCTCCTGACACTTTACCTAGGTCTGGAAGATACCAATTTTTTCAAAATTACAATAGCAGGAAAATCAACCAAAATGCAGCTTTATGTCAAAACAGCATAAGAAAACTGAACAACGGCACACGTCCTTGAATGTAACTGATATCCTGGACTTTATTCCTCTGCTTCAGATTCTCTGGGAAAAGTATGTTTCCTCAACATGTGAAAAGTATGCCTGGATCCCTTAAGAGATGTGCCAAGGTGGTTCTTGGTATTAAGTCTATACTTGAACAGCATACCTTGCAGGAAAAGAATCTGCATGGCAGGATGCTTCCAAGTGGTGCAGTCCTGTGGGCGCATGTACTTCTTGAACAGCCCAGGGCGTGGCAGTTTTGGGGTCCAATTTTACTGGAAGGACACACTGTTTGAGGAGGGTTATGCTTAGAGTAGTACTTGGCACTGAAGCTCAGCCCTTGGAGAAGATTCCGCAGTCCAGCGCAGCACATCCTAACCTTCATTTCTTGACAGCCAACCTGGAATTTCTGAAAATCCCAAACTGCCGATCATTTACACTGTGCGTGTCAAATATACACAATGCAAACTGCAGGCGTAAATATACATACATGCATAGACATGAAATAGACATAGTGTAAACTTCCTCTTTCAAAGAAATGTCATTGATTCACTAGGTAAATCAAATGAGAAGAAAATAAGTAAAACTTTGTTAACAACTGGCACCCACATTTATCTGAACATTCCTGGCAGCTCAAAGTTAAACTCCAGTGAAACTCTGAGGAGAAGGGGAGGTACAACCGCGCACGTCCAAACGCCGAAGGACAGAACACTGGGAAAGTTTGGAGAACTCGTCCCCCCTCAGTACCCCATCATCTAACACCAAACCCACGCTCTCTCCCGATGGGCCCGGGCAGCGGGAGCTGAATTCCCGTTCGCAGGAGCACTGCAGGGGACGGGCCCCACGTGTCCGGCTGGACCCGGCGCGGCCCCGCTCCCCGTCGGCGCTCCCCGTCGCCCGCGGCCCGCGCAAGGACTCGCCGTGGCGCTGCCGCCGCTCNCCGGGGGGGGGGGGGCTGCCCGTAAGTAAGATGGCGGTAGGGCGCTTCAGCAGCCGCGGAGGCCGAGCGCCGCTGATGTCAGCGCCGGGACTCGGAGCCACGGCGGGGCGAGCACTGTCCCTGGGGCAGCTTTCCCGGGTGGCCGCCGTGCCACAGCCAGTCCCATCCCCGGGCGCGGTGGCCACGGGCCACTTGTCCTGAGTCGCGCCCGCGCCGTGCCTGGCCCGAAGAGCACCGCGCTTCCTCGGCCGCCGAGAGTCGTTCGGCGCTGCCCTTAGCAAAGATGGCCGCTCCCCTCCTCCCGCTCCATCCCTAGCCCGGCCGGTCCCGCAGCCGCTGGATGCTCAGCGGCGCGTCCCCGCTGCCCAAGACATCGCTCCCTCCCTCCGGGCCAGCTCCTGGCGCTCCTGCCGGCGCATGGCCGAGGCTGCTCGCTCTCCGCGCCGCCCCGCCGTGGACAGGTGCGGGGCTAGCGGTGCGGCGGCGGCCCGAGCCCGTTGGCGGCTGCTCGGACAGGTAGGGGGAGCCCGCGGGCGGGAGGGGCCGGCATGGCGGGGCTGGTGGCGGCGCAGCCTGAGGGCAGTGCGGGATATCTCCCCATTGCCTCGGGCCGGGCTGTGCCCCGGGCGGCGGTGTGGGGCGTCCCGCGCTGCTCGCACTCCTTACTGGAGGATTGCGAGCAATACTGTGGTGGGTCATGTAAAGGGGCTTGCAGCACTCTCCCTGGAAAATATGATAATAAAAAAAATATATACATATAAATAACACCCAAACGTCTCCAAAGACAGGGAAAGCAGAGGGGCAGGCACTGATCCCTTCACTCTCGTGACCGGTGACAGGACTTCAGGGAATGGGCCTGAAGTTGTGCGGGGGCAGTTTAGGTTGGATATTAGAAAAAGGTTTTTCACTCAGAGGGTGGCTGGACGCCGGAACAGGCTCCCCAGGGAAGTGGCGTCAGGCAAGCCTGACAGCCTGACAGAGTTGAAGCCTGCTAGAGTCGAAGCGTTTGGACGATGCTCTCAGGACATGGTGTGACTGTTGCAGTGTCCTGTGCAGGGCCAGGAGTTGGACTCAATGGTCCTGATGGGTCCCTTACAACTCATCTTATTCTGTAATTTTATAATTCTAAAGCGTGTCTTCAGTACATCCCCAAAACTGTCCATGGCCTGTGTTAAGGGAGGAGGACAAGCATCCAGTTGGCATCCCCACCCCCTGAGGGCACCTTGGGATTTTCAGGCCATAGTTTGACATCTTTCATCGATGCTGCTGGGGCTGGTTGTCGTGGCTGCCACCTCATTCCTGCTCTTTGCTCCCTGGCCCCCCCCAGCCTGCCTTTGGTGGAGAGCTGGGGGGAGAGCCCGCTCACCTGGCAGTGAAAACTGCATTTTACTGAGGGGCTGTGCCTGGGGGAAGGTGAGGAGGGAGAAGGAGCAAGTGGTGACACCTGTGCTGTGGTAAACAGCAGCTTCTCAGCTGCAGCCTTCCACACTGTTTTAGACCCTTTTGGAGCAGCACAAGCTTGGAAATGATTCCTCTGCAGATCAGTGTAGGCATAAAGGCTTAAAAATTCTAGTCTGTTTCGTTGGCTGTTATTGTTATGGGGTGTGAAATTTACAGCCCAGTCTTGAGTGTTTGGTTCTGTGCAGATGGACATCTGGAGCTGCCTATGGACAGCTGTCCCTGAGAGAGCGGAGATGTGGCACTGAGTCAGTGGT
The DNA here is from genome assembly GCA_013397155.1 of Irena cyanogastra. Lineage (NCBI taxonomy): Eukaryota > Metazoa > Chordata > Aves > Passeriformes > Irenidae > Irena > Irena cyanogastra. The sequence goes on along the minus strand of VWZV01009808.1, from coordinate 138,259 downwards.
GGCAGCCAGGTTGGAAGGGGCACCTGGCAGGGGCAGCTGGGTCACGCTGGGAGGCCTGAGGACACCAATATTGCACTTAGTGTGTGCTTCTGGTTTCTAAATTTGCTGGTCCTGTTCAACAGGACCAGCTTCTGTTTTATTATACTCCAAAGCAGGAAATGTCAAAGTTACTGGTAGGAATATCAGGTTTGTCTTTGTAGGTTTCTGTTCTAGCAGACTATCTAAGCTGCACTCTGTGGCTGTAGTAGCTGTTATTTCTTCTCAACATATATTGCCTTTGGCATATTCCTGTCTCTTAAAATCATAAGGAGCTTTTCATAACAATAGAGTGGGGTTGTGGAAGAGTGCATGTAGGTATTTGGGTATTGGAATAAAAAATTTACCAATATTACCTCTCTGGCTTGCCTGGCCTCCACGTGTGAGCTTAATAACAGCAACTAGGGCGTCTGTACCCCAGGAGATATTATGTAGCTCACGTGGCTGAGGGTCCAAGCTTCCAGGCTCCGGGTGTCGTGCTGATCTCTGCTGGAGAGACTTGAGGCGAAAGATGGAGGAAAAGGAGTGAGTCCTGAAGAGAGTTGTGTTCAGAAGGTTTTATTCCAGCCTGGTAAGCTTCTGAATCACTGCTCCACAGAACTCTAAACAGACCTTCTATCTTTCCTGGTGTTTCCCAATCAACTCTCCTGACCGTATGGCTGAGGCACCTTTTAACCTGGGGGAGGAGGGGGAAGGGAAAGGTAGCAAGCCCACCAATCCAGGTAGGGGAGAGGAGGTCCCAAGGACAAAGGGATACCTGGGTTGCTCAATACCCTTCAGGGTCTAAGGCATCTTTTGAATCTGCCCAATCACACGATGCCTTTAAGGTTGACAGACAGTCCTAAGCCAGAGCCCAGGGGGTGGGGGGAGGAGGGGATACACACATGCACCTGGAGAATGGATCTTCCAGGGGAAGTGACCTCCTGGGGTAGAAGCTGACCTTGCACTGCAACATTTGGGGAGAAGGCTTCTCTTTTTTTCTCAAACTACATATATCTGTGACCTTTTCCTGTGCAGATTCCCTTGGTTTTATCATGTTCTTTAGCTTTTCTGTTGATTTTTATATGGTACAATGAGCAAGGATCAATTTAATCTTACTGGTACATCTGAAGTAAAAATCAGTTCTGTGCTCTTTGCTACAGAGGTGCTCAGATCTATCTATGGATTGGAAGACGATATCAACTTCCCTTTAAATCCATTTTTAAAGGAGCACTGTCAAAGTGTTTCTTACAGTGCTTTTAAAAGCACTTTTCATACTGCTTATAATAACGCCTTACGTGAAATCAGTTCTGTGGTGTGTTTATTTCTTGAATTTGCTTTCATTCAATGCACACACAAATTGATTTACTATGGTAAAGATGCTTGAGTGCATGCTCGCTGATTTAATTAAGAAAAAAAAGCCCTTTTATGAGATATTCTATGAAGCTAGCATAAAGAACCAGGGGTTTGCATAATTACCTGTGTGCTCTTTATCAATGAAATGGTTTATGTATATACTGAATTTGAAGTTCAGCAATATTTTTAAACTTAGTCTGTCAGAATCAAGAAAAGTATTTTTTGCATTTAAAAAAATGCTGAGGGAAGTTACCCATTTACTGTGCTTTTGTAAATGACTGGATACGTTCTCTAAGGTTGTGTTTTGAGCACTGCCAGTTTCTGTGGCTAGAGGCATTACCCAGTCAGTAGTTTTCAGCAGGGAAATTAGAGCAATAGGTATTTGTTAGGTTCCTCCCTATATGTATATTTGCTCCCTATAGAAAGTTTCATGAAATCTGTAAGATTTTTTTGTTTATCTGGCCTGTGACCTTCCTCTTGCTCTTCTCACACAAGTCTCAGAATCACAGATTATGCTGAGCAGGAAAGGACACACAAGGATCATCAAGTTCAATTCCTGGTCACAGGGCCATCCCCAATAGTCACACCACATGCCCGAGAGTATCTTGCTCACCTGTACTTTAACTTTCAGAATTGAAAAAAGCTAAAGTGAGGACAGGTCAATGACACTTTTTTCCTGAACAAAAGTACTTCTAAAAAAAATTTTTGTCTCTTTCTTCTCTTCTCTCTGTGAAGGGTGCCTGTGCTCCAGATCTTTTTTCCATGTTTTTGTTTGTCTTAAGTTTGTGAATTATTTATTGTTGTTGGATAAAACAATTTGGTGAATAAATTATTTGTAAAAATAAATACTATAGTCCTGTGGATGACATTTAGAGTGCAGTTACGGGTTATGTTGTAGTTGATTGTATAGAAACTTTCCTGCATATACAAAATACCAGTTGCAGTCACTGCCAGAGAACTGGCAGAGGTTTCTAGGCCATAAGCTGTTACTGAATTTGGCCCTTAGTGCAACTAGGCCTAACACAAGGATATACACCCTTAAGTACAGGGAATTTCAGGTGACTGCCTTTCTCCATGTTGTTTATGGGAGATTCTTTTTTGGTGAGGTTTTTTTTTTTTTGAAGAGATAATCAACCAGTTTTAGGTTTTGTAGGGAGTCCTAATACTATGACTAAATACCAAGGGTGTTGCAATTGAGATCTGTAGTAGTATTTTACCAGAATCTTTGTAGAACAGGAGACTGGTGATGAGTTAAGATAGGTTTGTCACCTTTTGTTTTTATCCGTGGATTATTCTATAGCAGCAATTTATCTTTGTAGACTATTTTAACTTTGTAGCCTATTTTAACTGTGATACTTTTAGGAAGAGACTTGAGAAACCCCCCCCCTTTGATCCATATGTAAAAAATACAGAGTTAGATATAAATAATGTGACATATTCTCCATTTGTGCTGTTTTCTAAGTTATACTTAGGGTTTTAAAATATTTGACCTGCTATTGTAATTTTCAGATATAAGACCACTTGATTTTTGTTTGAGGCTGTGGGAGAAATGTTCTTTTGAGTATTCAAGTGCTCATGAGATTTTCTGCTAACACAGAATTAATTTTACAGAGTGGCTATAAGATGCCTCTGTACAACAGAAACTGAAAGTAGAGAAGTGTTGTTGCTGCTGCATTTTTTTTCCTGTTAGTAATGGCTTGCTATTGCTTTAAAGAAGTCACCAAATAACATACTTTTCTGAAAATTAGGTCTTGCTGGTTTTCTTTAGTTGTCGAGATAGTCCATTTTGTTTTCAGGCACACAGCTATTACATGAAGGTCTTAATTTTGCTGGTCTTTTAATTTTGTTCTCCTACTTTGATATTTTTGCGTTTTCCCTCACATGGGTATTTTTCTCATGTGTTACAGAAGTAGTGTGGACAGTACGCAGGCATTTTTAATACTTCATGGAAAATGCCTGTGCCTTTCATATGCTGAGACCTGTCAATGAAAATAGCCCCAAAAGCAGTAAGCATGATGCCTCAGATCTGCAGTTAGGAACCAAAAGTGTAGCAGATACAATTGTTCTGCACACATATGTACTATTTGCAAATATCCTGCAAAATAATAGGTCATGGCCCCAAACTGTAACGCTTTTAAATGCAAGTGCTTTTTCAGTTAAAGCATGTCAACACAGGTTGGGTACAGCAAAAGAATCACTGACCCGTTATTTTTTTTGTACACATCCTGTATGCAAAGCTTCTATTTCAAGTTTCATAATTCTGGAGAGCTGTTTCTCATTTGATTTATCTCTAGTTGGCAAAAACTTGTAAATTGCAGTGCTGTCCTACTCAATGGAGTTCTTCCTTTTACCCCTATCAATTTATAGTGATGAGTTTATTTACTGCTCTGGGTTTTTTTGTTTGTTTTTTTTTTAAATCCATCACTGAGGACTGCATATGCACCTTAATTTTAAAAATGCAATGGCAATTTTTTATGTATTCTCTCCAATGTTAGGAGAAAGAAGTTAAATCTAGGACACCTCTCCTTCCACATCACTGCCCTAGGGAATAAATCTTTTTGTCTGGCAGGGAAATACTGGCTGTCTTCTGAGCAATAGCACAGCTCAAACCAGCTGAGTACTAGGTTTTCCTGCACAGAGGGGTTGACACCTCACTCCCTGAAGATGGTTGAGTGCAGCAGACTAGGCAGGACAGAGAGCCCACGTTTTCACTTTCCTGAACAAGTGTTTTAATAATTTAAGAAATGCAAATGACATTCTGTCTCTGTCACTGCCTTGATTCTTCAGTCTCTTAGCACTGAACTTGGTGCTCTCAGAGTGTTTTGGGGCTCACCTGAAGTCTGGCTCATGTGTCTGAAAGTCTGGGGCCTGGGACAGGGAGCAATTTTCTCAACTTGGGCAACTTTGGCAGCACTTCTGCAAGTGTGCAGCAGAAGACTTCTAGGCTAGGAATGAATCTTGTATCAGGGGAACACACAGCACTCTGGCGCCTGAAGATCATGTTTTGGGTTTGTCATTTTAATTCTACAAAAGATACCTTTGCTGTTGTTGTTGACCTTTTTCCCCCTCTATAGGGACAGTGAGTGGCACAGAAATTGCTTGGAGAGGGCACTGCTTGGGCTGTGAAACTTGGTAAAATGAGAGGATGGGGAGAACCCAGTTTGCCCCTCTAATTTTTGCATGTTTGCTGGAGCATGAGTTTAAAAAGCCACTTTGTGTACTACTGAACACATACATTTGCTTTAGTTATTGAGACATAATTCATAACTCTTTCTCTTGACCCCTACCATCAATACCACTGTATTTTGTTCAGGCTTGACACGCTTTGTTACTCATAACTACTAGCTGATAGCATAGCCATTATGGTTTGCCTCTTCCTTCAAAAAGGCATGGATCTGTTCTTTTCTTGTTTTGTTGTTTTATTGTTAATGTTTAATTTGTTCTTCATTTCAAAGGTTCTGAGGAAAAAGCACTTGAAAGATGTGCATCTCCAACAAGTATCTGTAAGAAGGTTTGCATCATTCAATCTCTTTTCAATAGAAGACCAGAACACAGAAGAGGAAGCTGGGACCTGGGTTCAGTATAGAAGCATCTTTTATCCTAAGTACAGTGTCTCCTTAAGGTAACCACAATTTAAGTTTTAAGTACTTTCTAAGATCTTGAATTGGCCTCAAATATAAAACTCATTAGTCATTCTTGCAATGTTTTGTGTAACTAGGGCACAGTTTACAAATAAACTGGTAAATGTTATTTTTAGTTGTTTGTTACAGTAAGCAGCTTGTCTGATTCTTCTTTCTGGTACATTTCACTGAAGTGGCAGAGCTTGACTGAAAATACTGATGCTTGTAGCTAAAACAAAATGCAAATATGAGCATGTATTTTATATTTTAATAGCTTTCTGTTTTGATGTTCTTCAGCTATAAATAGGATATAAAAAACCTGAACAGAGTTATTTATGGTCTTAAAAATTTTTATGACATGATGTTATTAATAATGTTCTAAAAGGTTTTTGGTAATGATCTGTATTTTATTCAGTTTTCTTCTTAGTGCTTTTTTCAAAACTCAATGATAATTTGGCAGCCAAATTCCTGCAAAATAACATATACTTAATGAAATAATCTTATATTAAGGCAGGCCATTTTTATTAAAGAAATTGACAATAAAAAAGTCCATACACACACAAACAAAGACACAGAAAGTTTATTTCCCCCCAAAAAACCCGCTGAAGGAATGTCAATGAATTCTCAGTAGCTTTGTTTATAACACTCATTCATTGCTATGTTTGTGGGCTTTTGTTTCTGTTTTGCTTTTCTTTGCTTTTCTGTTCCTTTGGTCTTCTTTTCCAAGTTCGGTTTTTTTTTTATCTACCACACTTAGTTTGCCTCAGGAGGTTTGCAACAGTAACTTAAGAATCCCTGAATTGATACTTGTGCTGCACCATCTAATTAGATCTCTGAAGATGGAGGATTTTGCGTTGTCTGCACAGTGGAAGATGTTCTGGAGAGCCCAAATCAAGAAGTACATTTTTGTTTACCTGGGACTTTAAAGTCAAGCTTAGGAATTAAGATCTAACACAAAAAAGTGACCATCATTAAACTGCAACATTTTTGCAAGGTTTTAAAATGAACTGATGAGAATAAACCAAACTAAAGGAACCCCACAACATTACAGGCAGATCATTTTAAATTTGTATCGGGATATAAAGTCAAGAACAAAATTCTTTAGCGCTTTATAAAGTCCTAATTTTCCATTTTCCAAGCTTACACTCAGTGATGTTTAAAGGGCTCAAAAGGAAACTTTTCCACTGGAAAATGCTGTTTCTAGTAGAAGTAGGTGCAGTATTTTTCCATGTATACACTTTTCCTGTAAACCACCAGTGAATGCTGCGGACTAATTCAAGCACAGACAGTCTACATAATGCCTTTGTGCAGTGTCCCTGTTTGTTGTTTCTAGGTCTTCAGAGGCACACTGGGGATAGGAAACACAAGGTGTGTCGGTAGAATTTGGGCTGAACAAGGCTGCAGTCCCTTACAGTGCAGCCCTGAACTCTTTTAGTTCACTGTTGTGGCTTGCAGCACTCGCTGTCACTTGATTTACTTGTTCTGGAGTTTTGAGGTAGGAGATGAGCTAAGGGTCACCTGTGCTGGCAGTACAGAAGCCAAGAGAACGTCAGATGTATCCTGCTCTGGCATTTGTGTGCTTCTGTTTCCACCACTTTCTATGCCATCATTTTATTTGGTATTATTTGCCCAATAGTAGTTTCATTGATAATACGACACAGCTCAACTGTAGACTTTGAACAAGAATGTTTACTTATGAGTTATTTTATTGTGTTTCTTTAATCTTGTTCAGTGGAAATGTATAGATTCTGTGCTGGAGCAGGCTCACACCACATTTCCAAAACTGAATATTGAGGAGAATGTGGACATTGTCTTCTGGTGGGGATTTTTATTTTATGTCTTCCCTGCATTTGTTCCTTTCCAAAAGATATTCAGAGACCTCTAAAAATAGTAATCACGGATCGTTTTAGGAATAATGATCACAACTTGCTTAGTCTTACATACTTCTATATTAAAATGTCTTCTCCACACTGAAGCAGTGACAATACACAGAGTATACTTACTATTTCAGAATATTGCAGGAGGTGAAGAAGAAAATACTGTGGGTTTTGCCAGGAACAAGGTATAAATAGACTGCAACAAAATTGACTTCACTGTGAGTCAGTGTTAAATAAAGTTTATTCCTTGTTTTTGCAAAATCAGTAATTTAGGGAATCAGCATAACAGTTTAACATACATGACAGAGCAACAGTTCTTCTTGCTGAAACTTACATATCTAGAAGATAAGAAATCTTGGAGTAAATGTTCCTGGATCTTTGAGAAATAGTCATGTGTTGGAAACTTAAGCATTCTCTGTATGTCTGACAGTCTTCCCATGGTTTTTCATGGGGTTTTTTTGGTCCACTGGCAAAATTTTATTTATAATAGTATTTAACAGCAGAAACAATTTTAGCATGTTAACAAGAGCATCATATTAACAATTCAGTCAGGTAAATCCAGAACAGCATGTGTGAATAGGAAAGCCTTTTTATATCTTTTTGTCAGGAAAAAAATGTTTCTATGGCCCCTATAAAATCTTGACAAAAGTACTTTGGAATTTTCATCTACATTTGTTTTCCTTATGCATTAACATCTTCTTGGAAAAGCTCATTGCGTATGTTCGATGTTAAAAGGGTTGTCAGCTAATATCTTGACGAGACTAAATACTTAAGAAAGTTCATAAGGTTGTTAGTGGCTTTTGGCAAAGAGTATAAAGGTCAAGCTGTATCAGTTCAAGGGCTGTCAAAACTGATAAAATTGTATATTCAGATATGCTATGACCTAGCATGGAATTACGGCTCTAAAGGGGCTTGGGACCAGTTTGTCAGGCAAATAGAAGCTTTTGTAGGAGCTACCAGTCATGTATGCTTTTCTGAATTTTGTTGGTTTCGCTGTTTCTGTAACTAAATTCAGGCTGGATTGACATCTCAGAAAGAAGAGCTTATGCCATGTTTTTCTGTCACTAGTTTATATTTTTTTGCATCATTCTTAATAACAAATCTTCCAAAGCAGAAAGTCAGAAGGCAATTTTCAGCTTAAAAAATTTAAGGTGAATTTAGGTGCCGTTTTGACTAGATCCTTGAAGTGAAATATCGTTGACTCATTTTAAAATGAGTCATAACTCTTCTGGTTAAACAGTGATCTCCAGTGTGCTTAATGAAATGTAGATTCATAATACATGGTGGAAAGTGGTCTCTTGAGGTTTGTTTAGGTACTAAGGTGCTTCACAGTAGCTCTGGGGTATCAAAAGGAGTGTCTAGTGAGCATGGGATTTTGTTAGCAGTGAAAGGTGTGTCAAAACGAAATTTCTTGTGTTAGAATCCAAAACCTCTTTTGCTTAGTGTAGTCTCATCTGGATTTGTATTGTATTTGATGTTCCTACACACTGCATCCTTGTCTTGATGATGTTAATTGAGCTTTATCTTTCCTGACCTGAACTCTGGATGCTCAGACGATTTCTGTGTATTTCTCCCATGCTAATTCACTTTGCTTCCACACTCTGTAGGTTTCCTTTTGGTGTTTGAATTTGTCCAGGACTATCTTGTTCATCCATGTAGGCCTCCTGGCTTTCTTGTCTGGCTTCCTCTTGGTCAGGATGCATCGTTCCAGAGGTGATTCTTGGGTATTGCCAGCTTTCTTGGGCCCCTCTTCTCTCCAAGTCTTTATCCTGTGGTATTCTACCCAACAGATCCCTGAAGAGGCCAAAGTCTGCTCTCCAGAAGTCCAGGGTAGCAAGCTTGTTGTGCACCTTTCTCACTTCACTATGGATCTCAAATTCCACCATTTCATGGTCCTGGCTGCCAAGGCTTCCTTGGAGAGTCACACATCCCATCAGACCCTCCTTTTTGGAAAGAACGAGGTCCAGCATAGGGCTTCTCTTTGTCAGCTCCTCTTGAAAAGTGAAGCATTTCAGGAACCTCCTGGATTTTTTATGCCCTGGTGTGTTGTCCCTCCAACAGATATGGGGGTAGTTGAAGGTCCCCAAGGACCAGTTCTTGTGAATGCGAGGCTGCTCCTCTCCCTGTCTGTAGAGGATTTCCTCTGCTTGGTGTCCCTGTAGCAAACCCCCACTATAATGTCACCAGTCCCTGCCCTCCCTTCAATCCTGGCCCATCAGCTCTGGGCTGTCTCCTCATCCATCCCCAGGGGGAGCTACAAGCACTCCAGCTTGACATAGCACCACTTTCTCCATATCTCCCCGGTGTTTTTGTTCAAAGAACCTTCAGGTGTGTTTGTTAGCTTTTTCCAACTTCTACTTAACTGTGGCAGTATTTCACTTTGCTGCTAAAAATTATGCATGTGCTGGATATGTGTTTTCTTAGGGATAGGAAGATATATAGTAAGTAAATAGAGCTATTGAAAAATATTTATTTAATACTTGTATACTTCATCAGGAATGTGCTTTTAAATTTGAATTTTGTATGAATAGTTTTAGCAATGAAGTGATTATAGATCATAAAGATGCAGTGTCTCACTGTGGAGATGCTGCCTGCCTTTTAGATAGGAAAATCGTTCTTTTATTTGAGTTAAAAAAGGAGCAATCAATACCTTCAAATTTTCTGTTTCAGGATATGGATTTGCTTTTAAATTGTAGGCTCATTTTAAGAAAACAGTGCAGAAATAAGTTATTTCTGTGGTAAAATATTTTCCATTGATCAGTCATTTGCTGTTTCAAATACTGAAGTGCAGAACTGAAAAGAACAATGTTAGCAGATTACAGGAAGGGTTAAATCTTTGTAAAAGATGTTAAGTGTACTTTGCAAGATGTCATGCCTTTATTCTGAATATGAATGAACCTTTAGATAAAAATATGACAGAAACTATTAGATGATTCTAGACCTGTGGTTTAGAGATGAGAGGCGTGCAGAGACACCACTTGTCTGTGGCAAGCAGTGTGTTAGAAGATGGTATCGCAATGCATTCCATTGGCCGTTCCTCTTGGATGTTTCTCCTAATAACATTTTCAATTTTTAATGGCTTATTTTAGAGATAGAGATTAAAAAAGTGAAGGGAAACAAATTTCAAGGAATATTGCCTACTTCTTATGGACAATTTATGTGGCTATGACAAACTTACTTTCTTCCATTTATTGCGAGCTAAGAGACAATCTGTGAATTTGGAAGCATAAAGGGTTGGCCCCAGGAGCTGGAAATTGAGGAAAGAGATGAAAAGTGACTTGGCAACATACTTCTTTCATTCACTGATCAAGCCATGACTGTTCCATTATATTGCCCAAGATATGTGTATTTGTAAAAAAGAATTGTAGTCAGAGAATCTTTGTTTCAGTTTCTTGCCATTTTAAGCTGTGATCTAGAACTGGAGTGAAAGAAGAGTTGACTTTTTTTGCTATACTCTGGCCCAGAAAGAGCATCTGATCAGACAGCAAAGTTTGCAGACAACTCTGAGGTTCTTAGTGGGCCACAGTGACGATGGTGGTGTACACCAAGCCTTTTTGTGAAGTACCCTTAACAGTAATTTTTTACCATTATCCCATCTTTCATTTTTCACAAATATACTTTTAATTTGTACATAGGTTAATAGTGTGTGGTGATGTGTTGCGTTTGGCTTTTTTTCCCTTTTCAATATTATGGGGAAATGTATTCCATCCTAGATTTTGTAGGTTTTTAAAGTGGATATAGGCACATACTTACTTGTGTTATTTTTCATCACTCAGTTTAAGAATAATATAAAAGAAAAGAAGTAACCAACTTTTGTTTCATTATGGTTGATGAAAAGCATACCTTAATAGGGATCTACTGAAGGATTTTTTTTATACTATCCATAGCTATATTTATATACATTTAAAAGTCTGCCACTTGTGTTGCCTGAATTGGAGAGGAAGGAACATTAATATATTTAAAAATTGATCTCACTCTCTCTGACTTCATCTGAAGTTGATTTATTTGTAGTCCAGAGTAAGGAATTCTGCTTTGCTTTGTATCAGGAGAAACATGAGTTGAATTAGTTTATTGTTCATAGATTTGTCTTCTATTACTCACTGCCTCAGCCACAGAAATTTTTGCCTATTGTACCTTGGAGATTTATTATAAGAACACTGTGAATCAGATTAACCACGCCAGCCTGAAATTCACTTTTTCCATGATGCTTAACTGTGCTTTTTTGAAGTACTTTGTTGATCTCAGCAATCAGAGCTTTGAACTTCTTGGAACTGTATGACATTCATGACATGTTTCTAAAATACTGAATACTAATGTTCTTCTGTATTTTGAGATACCTGTGGAATTTTGTGGGAATTTAAGGGTTCTGTGAATTTAAGCTTCTGTGATTCCTTTCCATGACTTTGATAATTCAGTGCACATGACACTTTAAGCCTCTGTGTTTGTCAGCTGCACTGTGGAAAGCTGTGATGGTGACAGGCACTCATGGAAACCAGATGTGCTGTATCTTGGCAGCTTTCCCTGGATTTGGTGATGGAGGAGCAGCTGATAGGATGGGACAGTGAAGCAGCAGCTGTTACAGAACTGCTGAGGATGTATGCGCAGGGCAGTGGATCCAAACTATAAGCTCTGACTTTTAGGTGCATGACTGAGTAGCACACTATTTATGGCAGAATGTTAGAGAACACCTGCGTTTACAGGTGCATGTAACTTTAAGTCAGTGAGTAAGGCCTGTGATGGAAGAGTTGGGGAATACCTGGTGCAGAGTTTGTCTGCAGGCTCCACAAGTACAGATCTCCAAATGCACCAGTAGATCAGCTATTGACATGATGCTTTCCTCAGTCCTAAAACTTGTCTGCAGGAAGAGATTATGCTCAATTCCTGAATTTTTGGGTTCCACAAATTTTAAGCAGTTTTGGCTAGTGCTGTGATTTTATAATTTCTCCTTTTTGTGTTTGCCTACCTTTTGACCCTGAAGTATATAAATTGTATTCTTTTCTAGACCAGGACACTTCACTTACTTCTGTTTTTCTTTCTTCATTCTGTTGAACTACTGGTACTAGACTACTAAATTTTTATCCTTACCTTTGTTTGCTTCACTTGGAGAGTTACATGATAAATCTCCTTTAGACATGAACTATGTACATAAAGAAATTGAGGGGGGGGAAAAGAAACCAAAACATGTTATCCCAAGACATGTTATCCCAAATATTTCTTTACTTCCTCAGCATCTCCCACCCTCCATTCGAATTCATTTAGAGATGAGACATTCACAGTTGTGTGAGAGCCCCCTAGAGCCCCAGCCATACACAGAGTTACAGAGTTTGTAGGGTTCTGAGGACTCAGCAGGGGAGGGTTGAAGGGCAGCTCTGTGGCTGGCAGAACTACCAGTCTTATCTCCTTTCTTGTCACTTCCCTTGCACCAGCTCTGTTGCATTGGTTGTTCAGTTTAATGGAAAACAAACTTGGAAAAAGAAGTACATTAAAAATCCATATGACCCATCAGCATTCTTGTAGACTTCCTCTGCAGAGAAAGCATGTAATTTTGGTTTGGTTTTATGTACCTGGGAAAAGAGCATAATGTCCTGTTGAATCTTTTGTAACATCTCTCATAGATTTCTTTGTCCCTGCTGATAAACTCAGTTCAGTTTGTTAATGTGATTTCCATTTGATTTTCTTTTTTAAGAATTAGTCTTGTTGCTGTTTGGTGCTTCTCAAAATTTAACTTGTTAATGTTTCTTTATTTAATGCTCATGCTTATCAGAAGCTATAAATAGTGAGTTTTCCACAATAAATATGCAATTTCATGTTTGCAAAATTATTTATTTTTTCCATTCTTACAGCAGAATTTCTTCAGGAAAGAACAGCTGAGACAATGAGAACTGATTTTGTAGGTGCTAAATTTTTTTTTTTAATGTTTCAAATTAATGTGTTCCCAAACAGCCTTAGAAGCTATTTTTGAGACATTATTAAATCCCTATATTTTCATATTTTGCTGCCTTGCTGAATTCCTTCTAGGTTTTCTTTAATGCATTTGTGAAACAGCTGTGTGATCTGATTATTGTAAAGTGTAAGACTAATATTTTGTTCATTTTGGGCTTAGATTAGTTTGGAATATTTAAAACAAGATTAGATGCTTTTTTATGTGTGTGCCCCTGCACATTTGAAGGCAAATCTTAGGTAAATTTTTAGTCAGTTTTGGTGCTTATTCTTTCTGCTACTGTCAGTGTTTTGCTCACTGCATTCTAAAATTTGCACTCGGTGTATGAAATTTAGGTAATTAATTTGTTGTCCCCACTTTTGAATGTTTATTTCACATGGGTTATGCAAATGTAAAAACAAAGAAAATGCAGTTTGCTGAACACACTAATTAGCATTAACTTAATTAAGTGTTCTTGATTTTGTGGGAGAAAATAGGAATGTGCATACAGCTGCTGTTCAAAAGTACATTATGGGTTTTCCCTTTCAAAGAAATTGCTGTACCAAAGTTCCTCCTTTCCTCTATGTGACTTCCACAACTAATTGATGCTCCTTGGTAATGTTTTCCTCCTGATAGTTTCTGAGAAAAACATTCCTCCTCATTCATGCATTTCAGTGCTAGGACTTTAAAGACTGGTGATTGTCCCCTTGTTTTCCCCCTGGTGGCTACAGTAATACCTGTTTGCTGCTTCTTTGTGAAGGGCTGGTGAGAAATAAATGCATACAGTAAATCTCTTTTTTGAAGATGGGTTTTTTTTTTGATGGTTTATGTGTTAGTAAAGCCAGTTTTTATGTTTTCTTCCAGATTTCACAACGGCCTCTTAAATGTTAAAGATGTTCTTACAAGTTTTGACAACACAGGGAATGTCTGTAAGTCACATTTTATTTAAGTACAGTACTATGTTGATAAAAGTCTAACTGTACCAATATAAACCATTTCTGTATGACCCCTCAATAGCCATTTCATTTAGCTGGGAAACTCCATTACTGTGGTCAGAGTTACCATAGCATTGCAGTTCTATGTAGCACTGTTATTTGTGTTGGATACACCCTTAAGTTCTCCCAGTGCAGGTTATTTTTGGTTGTGGCTATGGTGGGAACATAAGAGTGACTGGACTGGACTGGATAATACATTAGTTTAGCCCATTGATTTGTGTTGGCCAGGGGCCAGGAGTGGCTGTGTGAGGAACAGCCGTGCAGGAACATGCAAGTAATCAGGGGTACTTGTAGCTTGGAGAGAACAAACTGGAACCAGAGAAACACAAAAGAAAGCACTCAGTCAAGTTGTGAAATTCCTCCCTACAGAATGCTTTGGATCCTAAAACATGAAATAAATTCAAAAATCAAAGGGAGAAAATGGTACAAAAAAATTTACCGTGACTGTTAAATATACAGACATCACTTATGGCTTAGGAAGTGCTGGGTGTTAGGAGAGTTGATGGGGCAGTAGGATGATATGTTTGTCCTGATCTTTCACTCTTGTCTAAGCATCAGTTACTGGCTGCATTAACCTGAGGCAAGATGAGCTCTCAGTGGGCCATCAATGTCTGACCCAGTATGGCTCTGCTTCAGTATACTTATTAATAAAATTATCTATGCTATTAATGGACTTGAATTATCAAATTGTGGTAGATGGTGGAACCAAAGCTGAGCCAACACTGAAACATTTTTGATGTGATGAGTAATTGCTATTATATAATTAACATTTAAAGATACACATATAATTGTTGTTTTGTTATTCTGCCTTATCTTTCAGGTTGGTTTGTTTGTTTTCAAAGAAGCAAACTGATAGAATAGAATTAGTAAAGTTTGCCAGATATTCAAGAAATAGAAACATATTTCCTGCTTGTTATCAAGCCAATGGTATAGAAACTGTTTTATATATATGTGTTTTATCTCAAAATTCCAGTCTTAGTATTCCAAAGCTGTGTTTCAGTAAACATTAGTTCATTGTATAACAACTTAAGGATTTATTTTGAGCAGCAGAGAAAATACTTTCTGTATGTGTGTGTCTAAAAATTCTTCAGGTAATGAATCAGGACAGTGTAATATGGTAACATGATATCTTGCTCTTTGTGTGGGTACTGAGTTTGTGCTCCATCTACACTGATTTCCTTGTTAACACAAAGAATTTATTCTACTGAAGTTTTCATATGCTTTCCTATTGATAGATGTGTTGTCAGCTCTTCTCCCAATATTTCAGCTACTTTTTTATTGATTGCAGATGGTAGAACAAGACTTAGACTCTAATAGGCACACCACCAGTGTTAACACAGGAGTAATAAGTCATTTGTAGTTCTCACTGTTGCTCTGTTTATACAGAGATTGACATTTGTCCTTTTGGATTCAGGATTGCTTTGAGGTTCATGCCGTGCTGTTATATGTAGCATTTGCCAAGTTATTTCCAGATTCACTGATTCCCCATTTTTAAATGTCTTTGTCTGTAAGTGTCTGTCTGTATTGATCTACATATTACTGATTTATGCCTGTTTTACTATGCCCTCTAGATTACACTCTATTAGCATAACTGTAAAATTATTATCTTCTGACAGCATGCAGTACTGGCTTGGAGTGTAATAATCACACTTTTTTGCTACCACCTGTATGGAATAAATGTTCTCAGTATCTAAGCCAGAGTAACTATGTGTTGGTCACACCATCATAATAAAGTTCTCACAACCATGTGTTTACTGAGCTGCTTTATTTGGTTCATACCTGATGGAATTTCTGTGCACTCCCACTATCTCCTAATTCAAATTGGCTCTTTCATTGATCATTTCCTGTGTATTTCTTGACTGTCTTAGTTAAGCCACTGTGGAAATGATAAGGGTGTTGTGTTGCCTCCTTTTACCCCCCAGAGGTAACTACTGTTGTCTTTCTAAAATTAGGTTGACTGTTTTTTATAATTTCTGAAGTGTTCTACAAGAACTTTTTATTATCAAATCATAGTGTACTCACAAAGACCCTCAGATGTTTCTGAAATGGTCTTTAACAGTGTCAGATTATTTCTCCTAATATCCAATACTAATGGAGCTAGCCCCAGCTGAATGTGCTATCACAGCAGCATGCTCTGAGAGGGGGATGCAGTAAATAATTACAGACTTCAGTGTTCTTTTAGGGGCACATTGCACAGCCAGCATTTATTTACTGGCCACTAAATTTCAATTGAATGAAGTTTAACTTTTAATGACTTGGACTGAATCACCACAAAACAGGGAAATGTTTTAGTGTTCTGTGTGTTTGTTTTGATTGTTATACTGAATATTTATAGGCAAGATTAATGTTTTTTCTAGAAGTTATTAGACTATGAAATAATTTTGTATAAAACAGATTAGCTTTTGTAAAGACTTCGTTTTCTTTTTTAACATTAGCATTCGTTTCAAATAACATGGTCTTTGTAGGTTGGGGGGAGTTTTTTTGTTTCTTTTAGTAAGTACTTTCTGTTAAAACAAGCTCTTGCAAGAAGTGTTGCTGTTTCCCATGCTGATCTCTGTGCTTATGGTCTTTGACAGCCACATCACTGTATACCATCAAAAGAAAAGTGGTAGAGCAGCCTCCAGTTAATACCACTGTCTCTATACTCCCACTAGGTATCAACTCAGTACAAGATGTGCCACTAGCTGGCAGCATTATATAAAGTATCAATAAGCAGCTTGTGAGGAGTACTTGTGATTGCTTCCAAAAATGCTGCCTTACACCAGAAAGACTTCTGGATAAAAGGGGAGCCAACTGCAGCAGCTATCAATGGTGTATTGCAGGGTCCCAATTGTTAACTTTGAAAATTGCCTCTGCATGGCTCGTTCAAACTTCGTATTTGTATACCTACACTTGTATTCTGTCTTTTTAAAAAAGATTTCTGAAGATGCGTTTGCACTGTAGGATTGCCATTGTGAATGAAAATTCACATTACAAGTTGCAATGGGTTTTCACTTTCTTAGAAAAATGTGGAAGTTTCTTTCCTTTCTGCTCATCCTTTGTGGGAGAGTGGTTTCCACATGAAAACTCTAAATGAATTCTCCACACAGACAGGATGCAGTGCTAAATGTACTTCCTTCAGCTTTAATTCTATGCATAAACAGGAGGCCGGGAAAAGAGGACTGGAATGAAGGAAAGGATCAATTTATTCGTTTTAGACAACAATATGCCATCTGTTAAAAAGAGGGTGCAACCTGACACCATCTCTAGTCCTGAGATAATCCTTTAAAAGAACTGATGGATCCCAGGCAGAAGGTTCAGCGGTGGCATTGTGGGATAGCATCAGCTGGCCCCTGGAACCACGTGCCATGGTCATCCTGGCAGAAGAAATCATCCAAAAATTAAGGAAAATTCTGCAAGGATGAACTTCTGAGGGTGTCTCCTTCCCTTGCCTTTCCAAGTGGGAGAAAGCAGTTATAACTGAGGTGCTTATGACTCTATCCCAGAAGTAATCATTGCAGCTTATGTAAACATTTAAATGAAGTGAAATTATTTGGGCCAAAATAGAAACCTCTTTACTATTTGCACCCAGTCTAAGCAAGCTGCAGGCTGTGTAAAGGAGAATTTAAATAAGTGAAATACATCACATTTTCGAACTTTCATCTAGTATGTTTTCTGTGATGTTATCAGAGAAACAAGATATTTCAGAATGCTCAAGTAATATAAATTGAAAATATACTATATGTAATAACAAAACATTTTCTTGTAAACTGCACATAGCATTAGTTAATAATTTCATTTTCAAGAAACATGTTCAACACATACTCATTTTATTTTCTACTTGGCTGAGTGTACAATTATGTTTTAGAACTAAAAGAGCAGCAGAGGGTGCTACAGTTACAGAACTGCCCAGGCACTCACTCCAAAGTTGTTGCTCCTGTAGGCAAGTAGATCCTGTAAACACTTAGGCTTTTCATTTGGGGTAGATGTAAACAGGATAGTTTTAAATTCTGTTGCCTCTGTTTATAGAGGAAAACAGATAATCTATGTGAAATCCAGGAAAAGTAGAATTACATACTCACTTCTTTCTTGATTTTTTATTTTAATTGGTGGAAAATGTTGCATAGTTTCATGAAAACATAGTGTCTGGATATAGCTACTGTTAGAAAACACTCAAGATATTTTGAATTGTTTTGGTTTATGCTAATTTTACATTTAGAAGTTCTAGTTTCTGCAACAAGTTTTTTTGGAAAAATTTGTTCTTTGTGGGTGTTTTTTAATATGTTTCCAAAATAAATAAGCTAGCTAAATTGAAGAATATTTTTACCCTTCATATAATATTTTTCATGAAAATAAAATAAGTGAATGATTTTTTTCTTAACTTTCAAGTTTGCTTCGAGGTTTTTTGGAAACACAAATTAAGAAGAAAAATTATTTTTCTCTGTTTAGTTTTCACTTTTTTTTCAGATTATATTAATTTTAAAATGATACTTAAAGTGGGTAATTATGCAACTTTGTTTAAAATTTACTTAAGAAAAATATTTTAAAATCTGCTTTAAAACAAAGAACCTTTTCTCCTTTCCTCCATTCTCTGAAGAAACTAAAGCAAGAATGATACCTTCTTTCTGGTAGTATATGAGGATAGGTTTAAAGAGTGTTCACTGTGTGCCTTGATATCTGTGCTCCTCAATGGAGAGATGATGGCAGCTACTGAATGATCATGCTTGGAAGGATAGATGCCATAAAGTTACCTGGGGACAATCACCAGATGACATCCTTTATGGCAGCAGAGGTGCTCCTGTATTTCATGGAATGTTACCTGGAATCAACGAGGGAGCAGAGTGCAGTTTTCAGGTGCCACTGTGGAACTTTCCCACATTGTTTTGAGTAAACATCTGGTTATCAGTGGTGAAAAGCCTGCCAGCTGGAATATGCTTCCTGCCTCTCCATGCCTCAGTCAGTATTCTCACCTGAAGAAGCTGCCACCCGTTGTCCTCTGAGCCTTTTCTCATTCCTCTGGTGTGGCAGTTTGAAATTAGTTACCATGTCAGAACCTCACTGCCCCTTGGAAGTCCTGAACAAAAAAATAAATTGTCTGGAAGAGTGTTTGAATAGCAACGATATGTGTCGTTTTGAATGAAATATTGTATTTATGATACCTACAATTTACTATTCACTATGCAGCTTCCTTCTAAATAAAACATTTCATGATCAGGGTTAAGAAAAACCAGCTGTTTCCTCCCTCCCTCCCTCCTTCATCCGATTCACTTCAATGATTCAGTTTACAGCATCATCCCAAGCAGTCATGTTGATATAACCGACATAAGGCGTATGGAATGGAGCAGAAAATAAGTATATGGAGAGAAGCAGGCACCTTTTGAATTGCTCTTGCTACCAGAATTGTTTTTATGAGATTGTTCTCTGATGCAACATCAGTGATTTTATCTGTTTTAAGTACTGTCCTGAAATATTCAGCTTTTCCCCCCTCACTAAAATCTTCTGTTTTTTGGGAACCTGTGTGTGAAAAGAGAAATCCTAACTGTAGTCAGGGATCTCTTTCCTCTAAAGTACTTTTTTCCTACTACATATTCCAAACATTATCTGTATTTGTGCCTCTTCTTTCAAGCATGGCACCAGCTTAGAGTAGTGGGAGGTGAAGAAGCCCAGTTGAGCCCTTCTGAGTACTCTCTTTCTTCCTGGGTCAGACTGAAGTTTTTGTAGGAGCTGGTTCTCCTGTTCAGGTTATTCCAATGAGAACCTTTTGGTAAAAATATGTGAATCTCTCAGAGCAACTGCAGTTACTTTTCCGTGTTGCTGAGCAGTGTTTTGTACCTTGGCACTCTGATTAGCTATGTTTTGGCATCATCTGTTGTCTTAATCCTTAAAAAGTAGTTGGCGTTGGTAGTTTTCTAGTACTACTTGTGCTAATCTTCTACAATGTGAAGTATTTTTGAAAGTATTCCATGTATTCTAAATGGACTACCATGAGAAATTGGATCTTTTGATTTACATTAATTAAAATTATGAAGGTACAGTATAACACCTTAAAATAGGTTGGTAGAAGGAGAAAAGTATGAATGATTTTAATTAATTTCACAGGGTTTACTTCTGCTTTAGATAATTTTTCTTAGTTACCTCTTAATTGAGATAGGGCAGGATAACAATGGTAAGCATCCCTTTAAGATGTGCTGTGCTATTAATTCAGCTTAGTTTTTAATACATTTTAAAGTTTTCTCTAAAAATATTTCAAATTTGAGCATAATTGAAATAAATAGTTTCAAATGAGTTTGCTGTGCACTGGGTTGTTGCCATTTGTGTGGCACTTGCATGTTTCCTTGTAATCATTCTTTTTGTTCTCACAATTCTTTCACTTGCCACGTTCTAGCCATGTTTCAGTGCTGGTTTTCACATCCTGAGCGTCTCCCTTCTGTTTGACACCACCACATGATGCTGGTGGTTTCTGACATGAACATCAGATGGGGCATTTCTCTGTACTGTGTTAAAGTCTCATCAGTGGCTGAAGTGTGGAGATAGCAAGGGCAGTCCTTGTCATTTGTTTTCTCTATACAAATGCAGCTGAAGTGTTATGCATAACTTGAACCTTGTTTTGGTTTTGTTTCAAGTTTGGTTTAGAGAACTTTTCAGAAGTTGCACTACATTTAATTTTAAAAAATCATATATTCAAATGGGTCAACACACGTCTTCTTTTGAAAATGTCACAGCGATAGGTTTCAATTTAATTCAACACCAATTCCTAAAATTGTATTAAAAAGACCCTACTTTGAGTAAAATATTTCTGGAAATGAGAATTTGAAACCTTTGGTGAATATATCCATTCAAAATGTTCTGTCTGATGATAGTTCTGACTGAAAAATATGATGAAAAGTGATCTACATAGCAGTGACCAGATGAAAATTCAATGTAGATCTAGTGTTCATGCACTTAGCTTGAGAAATTAAATACTGTTATTGAGAGTAAGTACATTTAAATTAAATTATATCAGATTTAAGCTATTCTTTAAAAATATTTTTCAATAATATGGAAAAAAGTGGATAATACATTATTTCAGAAATATAAAGAACTAATTTTTGGTAAATTTAGTGGATTAAAAGACCCTCCATACAAATGGTTTGGTAAACAGAAAATGTGTGAGGAATAACTGCAAGTTTGTTGGAATTACTGTAATCCAGCCTTGTGGTTTTTAATTAAGGCTGCAGCCCACCTACAAAAGGTTTTAGTGACTATCCCATAAACAATGATTTAGAACATACTGGTTCTAGCAATGGTGATTTCACATCTGCTCTCCTTACTGGTAAAAAATATCTCCTCATATCTAATGGTAGCCTTTTTTTGCTAAAGCTTAAACTTACTACTGGTTTGGTCTTTGACAAAACTGAAATTTTCTTTTGCAATAGCTTTTTAGGTATATTAAATCATCACATGGCCTTGCCTGTGTCTTCTTTTACTTATGGCCAGCAAGCCAAATTCAATCATGTTTTCTTAAGCTACAGTTTTTGCTAGGCTCTGACTTTTCTTTAGACTCAATACATTTGGTTGTATCTTTCTTGAAGAGCGTTTGTCAAATTTGGGCATAGTATTCCAGTTGAGACTTCTATAATGCTAAGTAAACCAGGAGATTTTGTGTTTTACAGCCTGTAATCCCAATATTGAATTTTCCTCTTAAAACAGCATGACTTTGACTCATGTTGAGCTGTTGACTTGCCATAAAATCCTGGTCCTCTTCAGAAGGAATCAGTTATTCCTGACTGTGTATTTATGTAGCAGATTATTCTTACCCAGTTTTAATACCTGGTGTTTTCCCTGTTGAACTTCTTCCTGTTTCTGGACTTCTCCCAGTTGATTGCTTTTATCCTTTGAAGCCTGTCTTTCAACTTCCTGGACTTCTAAAATTGATAAATCACTAATGTAATGGGCATGTTCCTTTAGATGATCAATGAAAATACTGAACAGAGCACAGTAGGCATTTATGGAAACTTACAGCAAACCATTGAGAAGTATTCCCATTGTTCTCCATAGTCAGTTTTCTTCACCCATCTTAACCAAATTTTATTTAGCTTGTTTCTTATGAAATTGTCAAAAGACTTTCTGAAGTTTTGATACAAGACATCTACTCCTTCTGCCCTATAAACAAGCCACTTATCTTGTTCCTCTGGTGAATAGTTTTTTAATTAAAATCTGTAATTTATTTTCTATTGTTATACTTTATCATGGAATATGCAACAAAAGAATGAAAAACATGAATCTGTTTCAAGTTTTTAATTATGTGAAGATGAGGGAGAGGTTGAATTGAATGAAACATTATACTTAATTATAGAATGCATAATTGTCTTATGCACTGAAAGTCACCTGATGATTCTCTGCCTTATAATTTCATTCATTTTCTGAAAGCTGTTATTTTAATTATTTATACTACAGATATATCCTGTCTAAGCTTTTCTGCATAGTTCTGTCTTGTAGTTCTTTGGTGTCCTAAGGAGAACTGCAGCTATTCTGAGCTATGTACTGGTTTTGTGAAATGTTTGGTAATCTGGCAAAAAATTAGTATAGGATTGTAAAAGTCATCTATCCTAATATCCTTTATTTCCCATCTCCCTCCTTTTGATAAGCGTGACAGAAAATGAAATAATGCAAGGTTTGGTGTTTTAAAAAATTGTTTTGTTTGGGGCCTTTTTGGTAATTTGAGAGTACTCAAATATGTTTGAGCCTCTTGCACTGGAGAAATAGAATTCTGTAATAATATTCAGGACTAAAAAGAGAGAAATTTGAGCCTGTTATACCTTTTAGCACCAACTCCTTGTCTGTTCTATTTTTTGTCAAACTGTGACCTCTGTTTTGTGAGTTAAATTCACTTTCTTCTCATCTATTCTAGTACCAATTGAAGATGTGTTTCACTATCTGAGGGGATTTTTGTACCAATTAATTTTCAGGTTTCCCTTTATATTTAGGCCCATTCCTGTATTTTAAGGCAGTATTTGTTGTCACGTTTAAATGTGTGGTTTATATCAGCTCAGAAGATAATACTGTAGTCCCCAAAGTACTCTTCTTATTTTTAATGAATCCATAAAATACCACATTTGTGAAACAAATACTAGATCCATTTTAGAGGTAGAAAATCTCATAATTCTGTATTTTTGTTACAGAGCTGTTCATGGCTAGAAGTGGAAGGCAGAACCAAGCCATTTTACAGTGGTGATATGCAGAGAACCACCTGGCTTCTAACCTTTCCCACATATAGGTTTATTGCAAGATCTTTGTTAAATTTGCAGTGTTATATTTTCAGGAGTGCCTTCTCATTTTAAATGCCACCCATTTGGGGGGTCAAAATTGAAGGACTTAAGAGCTGTGTCAAAAAACAGTCTTGTGCATTGCTGAACTGAACTTTAGATGGTATGACAATAAAATTTTGTCCTCTTTCAGGTAAGGAGGCCTTTCGACACGCTTAGTGGCATGGCCTGGAATTCACCACAGCTGACACTCTGAGACTTGTGTGTCATTAACATTCCCTCTCTTTGTGATTTCAGTTCCTACCTTGACGCATTCACAATCTTAAATCCTTTCCTTTATTTAGATGCTTCATGTGTGTCTGTCAAAAAGAAGATGTAACTTTACTTTTTGCTTTGTTTAACTTTCTATGAGGTAGCTGCAGATTTTATGTAGAATTTATGTGGTTTCAGATATGAATCTAATGGTTGTAACACTTACGAAGTTGTTTCATGAAAGTAGGGGCAGTCAGCACAGCCAAGTTAGCAAAGAATGGGCTCAGAGCTTTTATGTGCTCACTTACTGGAGCTCCTTTTGGACAGTAAGAAAACAATATTGCTAAATGTATTTGGTAATCCCTCATGACAGTGTGTCAGGAACAAACCCCACTGCCATCTGCCTGTAAGTATGAATTTAGAATGTGAAGACAGTAGCCTACCTCACCATAAGCTCATTCCATAAAATTTACCTATTCACACAGCTAAAACACTGTACAGTCTTAAGCCGTTTCACAAATCAGCACCTTAGTATAAATTCTGTCAGGCCAAAAGTCCTGGAATGTCTTCATAATAAAACATAACAGGACAAGGCAGCTTGTGTACAGGGTCTTTATTTTTGCTGTATTTTGGTTCTCATTTTTAAATTGTGGCAATTTGAAGCAATTTGTAGGTTTACTTATTATTTAATTGGACATTCCCAAAGTAGAAAATATTAATTGCTTTTGTTTGTGTGGTTAAAGACTCTGCTAAAAATGAGCTTAGCCAGATAAACAGAATGGGTTTTATTACTAGTAAGAATTATTTTGATAATTTTGTCCACAACCATAATCTGCTTTTAAAATCATGCATTATATTTTCTGTGGAAAACTAACCAAGATAAATTCCCTATGAGAAAGGCATGTGCCGCTGCTCATCTGCTGTGGGAGAAGTGTACTTACTGACAGGTGAATCTGAGTCCATTTAATGATTATTTCCTAGTTAAAGTAACAGAGGAAGATTCTTAATCTTAGGTTATCTCAGAAAATATATTTATATAGGTGGATTTTGGCTGGTTTTGATTGGACTATTGCAGTTATTCATTACACAGCAGTGAACTGTCAGTATTTATGTACTGTATGTTTCTCCATTTGCCGGCCGAGATTAGCAGGCATTGCTTTCAAGTGCACATCTGTGAGAAAGTGCTGAAACTAAAAGTCAACTATTTATATAAAATAACTCCTACCAGGGCAGAGGGTTAATTGTATTGATTAATAAGAAGGACTGTGTTTGTTGCAGGTTTTAGATGTTTGTGTCTGGTTTTAGATTAATAATAATATTTTAAAAAGATTGAAAGTTCACAAGTCTAAGGTACAAATCAAAGCTTACGTTCAATATTTTTCTTTTCTTTTTTTTTTTTTTGATAGGACATTTATGACTTTCTTGAGCTTTGGTTAAATTTCATAAAACACAGTTTTTATTGTTTTTCCTAAAGAAGCTCTGAAATATAGCTATCAAGTTAAAGAACTTATGAATGTTTAAAAACAAATGCATGCAGCAATTCAATTATTCTTTGCTGTACGTAGGCACACTCCTGAGGAATTTTGTAACTTTCCTCACGAAGGAGCAGACTTTTTACTTACCATAAAGTTGAGCATTAAAATGTGAACAGCTTTGTGAGCCTGGACTTGAAAGTAATGACATGTAAATGGTAGCAGTAGCAAAAAGAAACAGTTTACAATGGCTTTAAGCTGCCTTTTTAAGCTTAGAAATTTAGTAGGACCCACAAAATGTTAAAGATACACAGGAATAAAATGATCATACAGGTTTGGTGTTTAAAATGGAGATCTCTATATTTTTTAAATGGACAGTAAAATATATTGTCTTTGAATATACATAATACAAAGAAATAAAAACAAACAGGTAACCACTAAGACAATAGAATCATATGAATCAAAGCAGAGATGGACAATTTTCGGAAGCCCTCAAATAATGCCTTTTAATTGTTCGCTCAGCTAAAATTCTTGTTGAATTATTTTCCTTATTTTCCAAGCACCCGTTGAAAAAGAAGGATTTATCCTTCCAATTCCCATTGAATTTTTCTGTTCTAGAGTTAGAAACATGCTGTCATACCTAGCATTAAAAAAACCGTAAATTATAATAGAGGTATTGAATATATTTCAAGATCAGCTACTTAGCAGATAGTTCATTTACTACAACCTTTGTTCTAACTCATAAATCCTTTACAATGTAAATGTTTGCATAGTGCAGGAGCCAGTTGCATATCTCTCATGTTTATCTCCAGTTATAACACCTCACACTTTCCATTGGCAGGCAAAAGTAATTATTATAGCAATCAACATATATAATATAGATTTTCAAATACTTAGTTTTGTTGACAGTAGGAACAGCACAACAATATAGATAATTTCGTACAAAAATCTAGAGGCAGAGGTAATTTAAGTGCTAAGTTGTTGTGATTGTCATTTTTTCAAAAACATATTTCCTCATAATTACTGTAGTGTTTCCTTTTGAGGATTCTCTTTAAGTGCTCTTCAGAAAATGATATGGTAAATATTTTGTGTTGAAGTACCAGGTACACATTTTATGGTTTGTTGGGGTAAGTGACAGCCTAACAGAAAGGAGAGATATGATGCCAATTAATTCTGGAAGGCTTATCTAGGATCAGATTGAACTGCTGATGAGTGAGAATAATTAATGAAAATTCAGTGTTTTCACATATGAATTATTTCTTGGCATTTTTTTCTTTGTTAGAATAAACAGATTTTTCTATGTTTGACATTTAAAGGGCTGTAATAGTTGGATGTGAACTGTCAAAAAGAAGTAGGCAGAAAGCTGGAAATGATGAGTCCAATTATCACAGAATGGTTTGAGTTGGAAGGGATCTTAAAGACCATTCAGTTCCAACCCCTCTGCCGTGGGCAGGGACACATTGCACCAGACCAGGTTTCTCAGAGCCCCATCCAACCTGGTCTTGAAGATTTCCAGGGATGGGGCATCCAAACTTCCCTGGGCAACCTGTGGCAGTGTCTCACCCCCCTCACAATAAAGAATTTTTTTCTCAAGTATCTAATCTAAACCTGCCCTCTGTCAGTTTAAAGCCATTACTAAGTCCCTCTCCAGCTCTCTTGTAGCTCCCTTTAAGTATTGGAAGGCTTCTATAAGGTCTCCCTGGAGCCTTCTCTTTTCCAGCCTGAGCAACCCCAACTCTCTCAGCCTGTCTTCACAGGAGAGGTGCTCCAGCCCTCTGAGCATCTTGGTGGCCTCCTCTGCACTCTCTCCAACAGGTAAGAGAGTCTCTCACCATGAGAGAGTCTCAACCACGTCTCTCCTGTGCTGGGCCCCCAGAGCTGGATGCAGGGTTCCAGGTGGGGTCTCAGCAGAGCAGAAGGGCAGAACCCCCTCCCTGGCCCTGCTGCCCACGCTGCTTTGGATGCAGCCCAGGACACATTTGGCTTTCCGGGCCGGGAATGCACATTTCCAGCTCATGTCCAGCCTCTCACCCATCAACACCCCCAAGTCCTTCTCACCGGGGCTGCTCTTGATCCGTTCTCTTTTCCATTTGTATTTGTGCCTGAATTTGCCCTATCCCAGATGCAGCACCTTGCCTTGGCCTAGCCTTATTTGCATGGTTATTCCTGTTAGATACTTGTACAAATCAAAACATTTAAATATAGGGATTTGATTTGTAACTGCAAAATGTTTCTTATTCTACAATTACAGATGTGTGTGCTGCTCAGAAGAGATTAGTCTATGATTTTAATTTAGTCTAATTGGCATGGACTTCTTAATGTGTGTATGTATATAGATATATAGAGCTATTTCACGTAATTCTCTATGTTCACATTATATATATGGAGAAGAAAACCTGTTTTTTTTAACAGGGTGGTTTTTGGTAAGATATTGTCAGAGATTTATTTTACCTGACAGTTTACTTTGACCCTGACTGAAACAAGATCTTATGGGTGACATAATTGTTGTAAGATCATGAAAGTAGAAGTGCAATGTGCCATCTTCCTCCAAATGTTTGAAAGCATTGTCAGCTTTTGAATAACTGTCATATTTTTTCAATTGTTTTTAGTACAAGTCAAATTTGACTTGCCTTAGTAATATAAAGAATCTCATTGTCTTCAGCAAGGCTTGTCAAATGAATCAGAAACATTGTCTTCCCTTTAAAATTGATTAAAAAAATCCCCCCAAATTATTTTAATTTGAATGAGGTGAGAATCTAGTAACTATTGAAATGTTTTCTGTGCTGAATAATAAGGAGCGTGATAATTGAAACTTGGCATTGAAATGCATAGCAAATTTTGCTCTTTCTCCTCTTTTTGAATTAGCAATTTGAATGTTGCATAAAGTGGGTAACGAAACACACTTAGTACTTGATATTCCAAAAGTACAATTCAAAAAAAGAATATTTAAGTAATACAGTTATTGTGTTTTATATACATACATACATATATATATATATATATATATATATATACTGCTTTAATGTAATATATTTCATATTTTATAGATACATATTTCATAACTTGTGTGTGTGTATATATATAAACTTGTAAATTTCATCTTTATATGACACAATTTGAAGGATGGTGGCAGGTACTGCCACGGTTGTTTGCCTTTAATCTTTAAATTGTTTTTTTTCCTACCAAAAAACATCATAGCTGAGGTATGGGGAAAAGATCCATGTTGCTTTCTGATGCTAAGAGGAGGTGATCACAGGAGGGAGTGGGAATAACACTGAGACTGATAAGAAAGTGTCAGAAGACAATGAGAATGTAGGGGAGAAGAATGAGTGGAAGAGTAGTAGCTGGGAAGGAAGGAGAAATGGCAGTAAAGATATATTTGATTAGTTTTCTTCCAAGAGATAAACCAGATTGGGCAGAGAGGAGCTTCTATGAAATCACAGTGAATAAGATTAATGTATCCTGAGACTAACTGGGCTGAGACTAGAAGTAAGAGGTGGAAAGGAGGCAATGCTAGCTCAGCTTCAAGAGGACTGGAGAGAAATCATGGGTGCCCCAGAAAATGTTTTCCATGGAGCCAGCAAAAGAATTGTATTTCCAGAGATTTCTCTGATCCCTTCCTATGCCTGCTCAGGTGAAATATGTATTTCATTCTTTTTAACTACTGATCTTTGTAGACTGCTGCAGTGTTTTAATTTACTTAATTTGTGTAATTGTAAAAAAGTTAAAGTAACCTGAAAGTCACAATCCTGCTAACAACTTGTGGAGGAGCTGATACTCCAGATGATGGGATTTTTAATGTTTAAAAATACTTACAGAAGTATGTTTTAATTCTAAGGCCTTGACTTTACAGAATGCACCATTATTTTAGAGTTGCCTGTGCAAATGGAAGTTGCATGGTTTGTGCAGTTGTTTGGAGAGCAGATTTCCTCCTCCACCTGCCAGAGGTTCTCAGTGATGGCTGGCTTGTATGTTATTTATCTGAAAGGTTAAGGATTTCAACAGCAAAATCAGTAATGTCAAATTAAAAAAAAAAATTGGTTCTAGGTGCTTTAAAATTAAGTCTTAGTGGATGCATTTCGTATTTCTGTGCTTCAGGGCTTCATCTAAAGATGGCGTTGTTCTGAATTCTGTCTGTCCTCAGGTCACCACCACATGCTGTAAGAAACATAATCAGCAAGGCCTGTGAGGTGGAGGAATTGTTCTCCTCGGGGTGAATGGTTGGCTCTTTTTCAAATAAAATACTGAAAAGCAGACAATGAATAGCCTGGATATGGCTTTCTAGCCAAAAGCTAGAGAAGCCTGCTTTATTAAAAGGCAAATTCAGAAAGTGAGAGAAAGGTCTGTATTTAACTGAAGTGTGAGTATTGGTTATTTTATCACTAAATGAAGACTTGCCTTTAGTTCTGTGAACTAGAAGGGAGTTGTGGTCCTCGGTGAAGTACAGATCTGGGAGTAGTTAGTCACATGTTGCTTCCTAAGGCAAACAGGCAACATAGCCATGTTAGCAGTGTAGCAGCATTTCTTAACTAATTTTGTAATTTGTGAAATTTGGCAACTCAATGTTACTTTAAGGGAAATGCATGTTTTATGTAATTCTGTATATAAATTTGTACTATAATCATTTTATGCTCAGACTTCAGATCACAAATCCAAGAATCCTTCACATGGAGAAGTAGCACTTGCTGAGATAACTGGCATGCTTTTGCAGAACATGGACTCAGAAACAATTCTGTTTCTGAAATCTGTATTTTCATTTGTGTGTCTAACCCTTACAATCTGAATCATCCTATGATTCATAATTCTCTTATGGTTTTATAGACAGACAGTAGTGTATGGTGATAAAATTACATGTAACAATCTAGCAGTTGGAGGTAAATTTCAGTAGCCCTGTGTGAGTCCAAAGACTGTGTTAAAATCAAGGTTTGTGTTTTGTTGTCAGTTTAAGAAACTTTCAGTTTTTTGTTGTGAATGGTCTTATGGCCACTGCTTCCTACTTATCAAACTTAGGCTTTATTGTTGCACAAAGCCTTAATTTAGTAAGTTCCTGACCAAGAAACATTCTTGGGTTGTGGGATAAAAACAGTTTTATAGGGAATGCAAAAGCCGCACACAAGCAAAGCAAAACAAGGAATTTCACTGCTTCCCGTGGGCAGGCAGGTGTTCAGCCATCTCCAGGGCCCCATCACACCTAATGGTGAATTGGGCCATCACTCCAAATGTCTCCACTGTTCCTCTTCCTTTCTCCTCTTTCCTCCTCCCTCCCACTTAATACACTGAGCATGATGTCATATGGTCTGGACTATCCCTTTGGTCAAATATGGAATATCCCTTTAGTCTCTATCCATATTTGGTTGGCTTGTCCTGGTTGCGTCTCCTCCCAGCTTCCCCTACACCTCCCTGTCTCCTTGCCATTGTGGCAGTACAAAAGGCAGAAAAGGCCTTGGCTCTGTGTAAGCCCTGCTCACCCAAAACACCTCTATATTACCAATCCTGTCTTCAGCACAAATCCAAAATACAGCCCCTGTGAAGAAATTTAACTCTACCTTAGCCAAAACCAGCACAGTTTGGAATAGGTATGTAGTGAATATCAGGAACTGGTAAACAGTAGCAAAAAGTTTTAAACAGGTGTTGAATGAGAACTTTAGAAATCCTTTTTATCCTTGTAGTTACTTTTACAGTTAGTCTATTCAGTTTTCTGAGACAGAGACATTGACCCCATTGTGAAACTAATTATGAAATTACTGATTTTTTCTGTACATTGATTATATATTGAATGTATAATCAACTTAATTGTTATAAAAACAGATGTTCTGCAGGATCAGAGATCATAAACCTTTCTGTATCTCTGTTTGCCTATATATGAGAGCATAAACAAATTCACACCAATCTAAAATTTAGCAAATGCAGTTTGAATGATTTTTAGAAAGTACCAGTCTATTTTACAATGGATACACCAGGGTCTTAAACTCACCGCTGGGCCAAGCTAAAAAGGTAATGTTTGATTGTGATATTACTGCAAAACAAATGGTAGCATGCTACTCTGCTTGAAAACATAATGGCTTTATACTGTAACCTTTAACCCTGAAATGATGCTTGAGTGGACCTTAACTCCAAAGTGAACATGCCTGAGTAAATAAAACTGTGGTTTCACATAACAGAGAGATACATTTTTTAGATCCTTTGCCGATTATATTGTGTGAAGGTCAATCTTCTGCCCCATTTCTGAAAGTCAGGTCAGAACAGAGATTTTAGGGTCACTTCTTCAAGTATCTAAGCCATTATAATGCACTAATAGGCCCTGATAGCTCATTTTATAAGTTCTTAGCATTAAGCTGGACATTGTTTGGACTCATTTCAAATCCTGCATGTATCCTGCAGGGTTAATTAACATCTTTTTAAACTGATGGTTTTTGGTTATTTTGAATGAAAGTGCTTTGGTTTAATTTGTCACTATTTACTATCTTTTATCATATGTAAAGATGTAAAAAATATATATATATTCATGTAAGATCTGTATATTGCTTTGAAATTTAACTGTTAAATTTTTTTTTTCCTAATTTAAACACATCAAGAGTGCAGTGGCAAACATGCAGTGGGAGACAGCTGAATACCAATACAGAATAGTCTGGAGCAGAAGATTTTACTCATACACGCCGACTATATTTTGCAGAGTGAAATTTCATGTCATTGTCTCCTGCTTTGTGTAAAATGCCTCTCTGTGTTACTTACATAATTGCTATGAATCTTCTTGAAAGAATGCTAAGATTAATTAATTAACAATTTAATTAGAATGATGAAGCAAATATGTAATTAGGAAGCACATTTCAGTTTTCCACTGGGTAAACAGAAGCATATCAAAAAGGAGATAATTAATTCAAATTTAAATAACTGTTTTTTGAGAACAGTTGAGGACTGAAAATAGTATAGAACAGATGAGATTGAGACAGAAAACCCACAAAAATGAGAAGCATGTTGACCTCAAAAACACAATAAAAAGTCCTCCTAATATTGGATACTTTTGAGAAAAAATTATTTTTAAGAAATGGAAGTAAACTAAAACGAGTAGTACATTTTCAAAGAAGAGGAATGGCATTAGCATTTGAAACTGTAAAACTATTCTTTCCTTCAGAGCATATTTTAAATTTTGCAGAGAAAATATCTTTCCAAGCAGGTCTTCAAGAGTAGTTAGCAATTGTTTGGAAACAGCCTTTGCACCTCTCTCAACCTTCTGTCTGGACTAGTGTAAAACCTTAATTGTGCTGCAAGCAGCAGCCCTCTGGTATGTAGGGATTCAGGGTGCTTATTGAAGTCGTACTGCTCATCAGCAGGTACATTAATTACTTTGTGATCTGGAATGTTCTCTCCCAGTGTGGTTGCTTTTAGATCTTGTGAGAAAGTCAGTATTTAGAAAGGTGGCTGGTATGTATTTCATCAGCGCTGTAAATTCACAGAGCTACTGCATTATCAGATTGACCACTGAGAGGACTTCTTGTTTTGTGCTTCACATGGCAGAGACGTGGTGGAGGTGAAGTGTTATGGCAGGTGCGTCATAGTTATGATATTTTCTAATTTTTTCATGTGAACCATGTATCATTCTTCCTCAGTTCCACCATTTCTTATGCCTGCCATCACTTGTCACGCTGTTTTTGCTGCGCTTCTATCTGCTTTGCTATTCTGCTTTCATTCCTTCAATTCAATGAGAAAGTTTCTTAGCTGAGCAAGAGAGCTGAGCTATTCAGAAATAGTGCAATATAGTCATTCGAAAAATATGTACTTCCTGTATGTATGGAGACTTAGTTCCAGAATAGTGCTTTCTGTGTGTATGTAAATCCCAGGCTTCAATACTGCAATAGTGGATAGCTGTAGTAGGCTCAGTGTCAAACTTCTGAACACACAGAAACAGCTAGCAATTTCACAGGTTCTTGCCATTGTGTGATTTCATTCATAAGTAAAGTTGGCATAGAGAATTCTCCAGCTAAGGGGTTTTTTTCTAAATGTCAAACCTCAAACCTAGCTGTAATCATTTTGATTGACATGTCATACATGAGGTTTAAAAAACCCTGGCAGAAACACAACTACTTTCATGCACATGCAGCATTGTTTTCTTCTTTATAAACACACTGGAAGGTGTAAGTAGGATGTAAGATAAAGGATTTTTTCAAGGGCTCCTACTACCATTGCCCCACTGCCTCTACCCTCCTGTGGTGTTCTTCCTGCTGCAATAAATCTTAGTCTATCTCCCCCTACCCCTCTTGGCAGGGATCAAGCTCAGGAGTTAGGAAGTGTGTCAGGTCTGTAGTTACCTAAAGAACAGTGATGTTCACAGTAGTTTATCCATAAAGTACATGTATGTAGTGAGAAATCTTGTTGCTTGGGGTTTTTTTATAATTAATGTGAGTTAAGGCAGGTAAGGGCTATACATGTGAAACTGGATTCTTTGTCTTGGCATGGTTTTAAAATATTTTAGCTAAGCACATTCTAAAACAAAATAGGAAAGTAACCTCCAGAACATACTGGTGCTTCTCTACACAAATTTAGCTTTGAGATAATTTTGTCTGATCTGTTGAGAAACATGTCTAAGTTAAGGTGCTTGTAAATTGTGAGCTAGACACTTGTTGGTATTGTACCACTATAGGCAATGCTGATCTGTCAGCTTGTTGCTGCTTAAAGGAGGTAGTCCTGTTCCATCTCTCATGCCACTCCCAGTATGTGATCATCTACACTCATTGCTGTGCCTTATTTTGGCTTTAGATACCAATCTATCAGTTGGATCTAATGGAAAAACTTGCCCACCTTGAGCATGAGTGTTGTGTTTGGTTTATTTTGGGCTTTTTTCCCTGATTTAAAAAACCTCTCTCATGCTCCCTGTATCCTCATTATCACAAGAACTGACACGAAGGTCACTGTTTATTGCTGAATTCGGAAGACTGGAGTAGGTGTAGTCTGGAAGCACATCTTTAATAGAGGCTTGCTCTGAAATAGAGTGTTCTCATTTATTTTTAGCTGGATACTACCTCCTTTAACAAGATGAAAATATGAGCCAACTTCTTCTGTCATTAAAAAAAAGCTATTAGATCTCCTTTAGCTTTTAGGGATCAAACAGTGTATAAAAGGGCACTAAAATGTATTTTTATTTGTCATTATGGGAGGAAAATGTAGCTATAGGTAAATAAAGGAAGAAAGTTTGTCTGGTAAGAATAAAATTATATTTTTACATGGTCACTTTGCAGAGTAAGACTGCAATTTAATTTCTTCCAAAGCAAGAAAATGAAGGTCAAGAGTGTAACAGTTTACTTCCTGAAAAGACTGAGATCAGAGTATGTAGACCTCTACAAAAGTCATTTACTGTTCACTGTACTCTCCATCTTAATATTAAAGGAACAAGAGCTAAGAAAATACTATGTATACGCATGTTCAGCATTTTCGAAAATGAGAATTTTGGCTGTTGCACTTTTAAGGCACAATGATCACTGATTGCCTAAAAAATTATTTTAATAATTCAGCCTTTTAGCTTAGGTTTAGGGCAGTGTTTTGGAACCATTACATTGCTTTTTATTTGTTGTATAACCTAAAATGGATAAAGTAATTTATTCTTTTGGCGGATGTAGATTACGGCATACTTTGTGTCTGGGATTGGGTATGGGACAATAAGTTTAAATCTCTAATGATTTGAAATTATTATACTTATAAATCCCTGAAAGTATATCTTTAAAATAGTGAAAAAAGAATTTTGGTCATTGCTACCCTGCCAAATGCCTCGTAGATACCCTCAAAAAGATGTCTTCATTTACATGTAAACTGTCTTTTTGCGCGACTGCGCAACAAACATTCAAAAAAGAGCAGTAGATAATTAGTTAAACATTTGTAGTCTTTCTCTCCTATTTTTCCCTACAGAATCATAGTTAGGAAAACACAGAGTTGTAGACTCTTAAAACTTCTGTATTTAATTGCTCTTAATTTCTCTACAATTTTAATAGTTGCGGTTATAAATTGCAGTTCCCTGCTCTTCTCAGATTTCCACGATCTTTCTTTTCTGCCTCTGGACAGTGGAGAGAAAGGCTCAAGGTGCATTACACCGGTAATTACTTTAGTGTTAGGAAGTTTTCTCATTATACGAAAGGCTCAGTGTTTGCATCCATTCCTGAAGTGCTGTAGGTAATGATTACCCTGGGTGTTTCAATTTATAGCATTCATTATGACCAGATTAATTCTTCCCACTTCTTCTTCCCTCACCCACCCACACAGGTCGGAGGATCTCCACTTCCCTCAGGTGTGTGAGCCCTGGCAGAGTTCTCTTTGTTGACTCTGGACAAAGGTGTGACAGAATTGCAAACTTGTGAGTCATGTACTGATGTTTGTTTGCTGGGTTTCAGAAGAAGCTGTTTATTTTAGTAGGCAATTTCATGTGTGAGGAGGTGAAATGTTGAGAAGGCAGCCCCTCATCAGTGGACAAACAATTCCTGAGAATTTAGCTAATGGCCCCCCTTCAGTGCAGAGAATAGATGGCAACAATTGTACTTCCCGACTAAACCAAGAACTACTTGTTTGGCTGCTAGGTGTTAATGCAAATTTGTTCTTCAGCTCATTCAACCCTAGGGCTCCCATCCTTTGATTTAATTAAATGTAATTGGTTACATTGCTCCTCCCAGGCCCCTGAGGTGTTTTTGTTTATTGCTCACTCTTCGCAATAATGCTTCAATTCAAGGCACAAAATGCTCGATAAATAAGAGCTCTTTATCCTGTGTTGGATTGCAGGGAGATTATTCCCCTCAAATAGTTTGGTTTTACAGTTAAAAGTGAATGACTAGCGAAATAAACTCATTGGGTGGCAAACCTAGCATATCCAGAAGCAAGGAAATAAGAAGGGTAAATTAGATCAGATTAGAACAAGAAATGAAGCTGTAATGTTAAATTAGTAAGGGATTGCAACCGGTGCTGTAAGAGCCATTGACACTTTTAAATGATGCTTCACTTAATAGGATTGCTATTGATGCACTAATATATTTTGAGGGTTACTCCTTCAAAGTTTATTATTAAATTGCTTGTGTATTTTTATTAAGAGAAGGTAAGTTTTAAATAACATGCATCAGGTAGCAAAAGTGCACCTCAGGAAAATATTTAGCATGTTTCTCTAACTGAAAATAACGTCATATGTGATCTGGATAATTACAGGATTCCATTTTAGATTTTTAAACCCATGATATTTAAAGGCTTTCTTTAAAGGGGATGTTTAATTCTAGTTACATTCTGTTATCTGCATACAAGTGCATATGCAGTGTATTTCATTGTTTAGAGATGCAAATAGTCCTAACAATTTATATTGTGAAAGTCTCCCTGCTACTGTCCTAAAAGTAACAATGAAAATTTGACATTTAGCTTTACTTTTAGTTTTTAAGCACTCTTGCATCCAAGTAGTCTTTTTTTGCCTTCCCACAGTGCTCAGGGGAAAAGCATCTTGTCTTCCACAGTGCTTCTGTCTTTTTGAGGCTTTGCTTTCTCTCTTGAGAACAGATGTATGGGACATGGCTTAGTAAGACATTGGCATCACTCAGAGGAGCTGATGGAAAGAATGGAACTCTGTAATGGCTTGAGTTTGACCTCACAAGCATTTTAAGCCCATCTAAACTGTCTCTGCAGCTGAAGGTGAAGACCGTCCTTCCTGTCCTTCCCTCCACACTCTCATTTTTGTTCTGCTCTGTCACAGGACTTGGGCAGTACAAGAATATGAATAGGAGGCAAAGAGGCAGGACTAAAAGTTTACATCAAGGGTGTGGCAGAACCGACCACTTTGGTCAGCACTGCTGGTGGGGTCTCATGTTTTCCCTTTTCTGGCTGAGTGTTTCATGCTCTCTCTTGTTTCTCATCCTGTGATGAAGCCACTCAGGGAGCTTTTTCTGGAGAGCCAATACAAGCTGTGGGGTCACCTACCTCCAAAATTGAGTTGTTCCTTCTGATGGCACTGGGCATTCCAGGGATACTTGTAAGT
The DNA here is from genome assembly GCA_013397155.1 of Irena cyanogastra. Lineage (NCBI taxonomy): Eukaryota > Metazoa > Chordata > Aves > Passeriformes > Irenidae > Irena > Irena cyanogastra. The sequence goes on along the minus strand of VWZV01009808.1, from coordinate 101,539 downwards.
AAATGTCCTTTTTAATGTTACATTAAATTTCCTATGTGCAAAGTTACTTTTTAATGTTACATTAAATTCCCATGTGCAAAGTACAACTCTTGTGTTGGTACATCAAAACCATTAGCTGATGCTTGGAACTTCCATGAAGACCAAATAGAGAACAGATTACTAATAAGATTGTTAATATTAATAACTGTTTGTTAATAGTTGCTATATCAAACAAATTCTCCTCAGCATCCTCTCAGGGCTAAATTAGGCAAGAGTTAGGTGAATTCATGGCAATGTCATTGTGAGCAAATGAACCCAGAGATGTGAGCAGATTGGAGGGAGAATTCTGCTATCAAAAGCCTGGGAAAATAAATGCTAAATATTTAATAAACTAACCAAAGGCTAATCTAAACCGCAACATCTCAGTGATTAATGTCATCATCTGATTGTGAAATATACTTTGTTTTGGAAAAGTTGTCCTAAGTCAACAGCTGCTACTCTTACAGAAATTGCAAAGCTGCTACAAATTTAATGGTTTCCTGAAAACATTGGAAAAAGTAGAGATGCCGAATCACAGAAGTATTCTGTCTATGGTAAGATGATGACACCTTTCTGACTGAATATCAGCCCTGGACTTAACTCTAAAGGGTCACTAAAAAAAAATACAAATTCAGCTCTCAAACACTTACAAAGTCCAAACAAGATAATCTATTTCACTGTTTTGTTATTCAAGCCTGTTTTTTGTGGATATTTTATTTGAATTTGAAAATATTTACATGAGTTTTTTTGTTTACATATCACCTGAAAGTCATTTCAAAAATGTTACTTCTCATTGTCCACATAGTTTACATTCACTTAAGTAGAAAAAATAAGTTTCATAGTCAAAGGACTCTATTCAAAGTGATCACAATGTAATAAGATGCCTCTTGTATATTATGTAAGACCTGCTTTCACTAGGTGAAGTGTGTTTGTATTAATAAAATAATACAGAAAAAAATCATTTTGTGAATAGAAGGCCCTATTCAGAAAAGGTCTTCAAATTTCTATGTGGGGTCAAAACACTTTCAGAACTATGAAATGGAACATAAGTAATATTCCTATTCTTGAGCTGTTATAGACAGAAATAAAATTCTGAGAAATACAACTATACTTACAACCCACAGCCAAATAATGGCATTCATTCAGCAAAGAAAAAGAATGAATTTCTATTCAAGTCATGGCTAATCTGTACAGCCCCTAGAGCCTGGTACTAGAGTATTGTAAAATGGCATGAACCTACCAAAAAGAAAAATAGATAGTTTGGCGTATTTTTTTCTCCTTAGAATTTCTAATTAGTATATCTTCACTAAAAACAAAATATTCTTTATTATTTTATTAATAATAATAATAGATTAAATTTATGCTATTTATTGCTTTATTGTCCACCCCACATACGAAACAAATAGAACATGTAGCATGAGTTGTTGTAACTTTAGGGTATTTTTTGGAAAATTCGAGTCAGAAGATTGATGTAGATCCTCAGTGAATAGTTAATTGTCATCAAATTGAAGCAAGACTCACCTATCCTCATCAGTTAATGTTTTGCATTCGGTGCTTTTCACTGCAGTCCAGTAATATGTGCAAATAAGTAAACCATGTGAGGACTTCATGAAGAAGCCTGGTTACTGCTGGTTTTTAGACTTCATGTTTGTGTTCTTCTTTATTTGCAAGTTAACTTTTATCCACTGCTGGGGGTGTGTACTGACTTCAGCATGGCTTGTCCACCCACAGCCCTCCTGGGGCTGTACCTCCTCTGGCTTCATCCAAGCACTAGTAGTCTCCAACATCATCATCTGCTGTGTGTCCCTTCCATTTCTCCTCCTCCAGTGGCTGCCACTGTTTCTGAGAAGATACCTGAGCAGAAATGGTGTCCTTTGGTTTAATTTTTTTGGGTGGAATGGGGTGCTCCCATGGGTTTCAGAAGTGGCTCTAGCTGCCTGGCACAGGACAGTTCATGACTTTGTCTCTGTTCTTTTCTAGAGCCTCCTGTTACCAAACCCTACAATTTTATGCCCACTGTGCCACTGTTCCTTTATGGTAAGCATAGTGGGTTTCCTAACATTTCCAGGGAAATGGATTCTGGAAGATGTTAGGTAGTGAGAGGGAAGGTGAAAACAGAAGTAGGCTTTTGTAGCATCACTGTGTGTTACCTACCTATTTTAGTGGTTGTCGCATCACAGGATTGTATTAAAAAGCTGGTACAGTAAAAATAGTTTGAAAAATATCTGTTATTGAGACAAGTTCTTGTGTAATTGTATTTTTATTTTATTTGCACATTTTAACAGAACAGCTACATCTGCAATAGACTTGTGTTGATCTCTTGATGTAATCATTATGAGGTTGATGTTCAATTTCTGCCTTAGGAAGTTGGATTAATTTTTCATATCTGAAGAGGGAAATGAAAATGTAAATAAAAGAACACAGTACTGTGTCAAAGACAGTATTGTAGGCAGGATTAAGTTATAATGTACATACAATATTTTTCCATATTATTGCAAAAAATTTTACTAGGCTGAGAGTGCTGTACAACAAACACATTAACCCACAAACACACAAACCGTAGAATCAAAGAATGGCATAGGTTGGAAAGGACCTTAAAGATCATCCAGTTCCAATTCCTCTTCCATGGGCAGTGATGCTTTTCACTAGGCCAGGTTGCTCAGAGTTACTCTGATGTGTAGAAGCAGTGGGGAAGTTTGTGTCCTATTCGTGGCAGGCTGGTGATTTATCAGTCAAAACATATGGATTAATATGACATTGTGGCCTACATCAGAACACAGCTAGAATGAATTCACAGTTGAAGAATGGCAGAGGGTGTTGGAGCTCAGTTGAGTCTGTGCAGGAATATTAATTGCAGATTTCCTGAGTTGCTCACATTTTTCTGTGGGCTTTGTTTTTTAGCTATAACATCACATTAGTGTGAATTCACATACTGTGGTGATGAGCGCAGTATAATATAAGGATTAGATAGGAGCTGAAATAGAGCCAACTGCTGGGCTCTCTTGATACAAGTCTGCCAGCAATTGCTGTTCCTATACTACTCAGTTGTAGGCCTGGATTTTCAACAGAAGTGCTGAACGATTTGAGTTCTGTACATCAGCGGGGCAGCAAGTTTGTTGAACTCTTTGTAAAAGTAATAGATTTCCCACCCCTCCTTCCTGTCTTCTGGAGAAACTGAGCTTTCATCTCATTTTCTTCTCCTGGGTTTGAAGGTATAGTCTGTCATTAGAAGAGCTTTTTTACCACCAGCATCTCTTGTGAATATTCCCACCATTCCCTCCCAGCAAAGGAAGGAAGGGTTGTTCTTTTCTTTTTACTCTTGGAGGTCCTGCTTTTTAGAGGTGTCCTCAGAAACATTCCTATTTAGTATCTGTAATGAGGCATACTGAATTGTCAGGGGTGGTGCTGTTGCTCAGGGCAAGATGATGTTTCTTACACTACTTGCAGAGTTTGTTAGAAACTACTGCCTGGTATTTCATTCAGCCTGTGTAGCTGTTGTGTCCTTTGCTTGACCTGGGAATGTTTCCAGTAGGGTCCAGGATCATGTGTATGCTTCTGGGCCATCTTGATTTGTTACAAAGCTCAGGTTCCAGGTGAGAGTCTGTTTTATCAAATGAAACATTTCATCACATGAAGGCAGAGGGAATTTCTCTGAAAGTCTTTGGAATGGGGCATGATACTTGTTGAATTGTTGTGTGCCAGTAGAACCTGGATTTATTGTGCCAGGTGGCAAATGCCAGCCTGATCTTCACTGCACCTTCTACTGCTTATTTTGTTTTTCTCCTTGTTTTCTGATGCACAGTTTAATCCATTGGGGTTTGGAAATAGGCTACACCAGTACACAATTCAAAGAGTTAACTTGCTTTTCATGTGGCAAAACAAAAATGCTATATTTGTGCTGATAAATCATATTCTTCAGTATTTTACTTAAGTAACTCACTTGCAGACTAATTCATTGTATGAGAGCTAGTTTTTTATTTCTTGAAAATCTGATTAATAATTGTAATATTTTCATGAAATTATGAAGTTGGTGGAGAAACACTAAGTATTTAAAACATTAAAGAAACCAATGAGGACTATAAGGTAACCTTTTTTTTTTCTCAGTCCCTTAAGGAGATCAGATCAACCCTAGATCAAGCCTGTAAGGTCATTCAGTTCTGTATAATTTAATTCATTTGGTTAGGACTCTCTGTTAGTATAAAACTGTGCTTTCACTCAGGGCTGCATTCAACATTTTAATTCTGTGATAAATTTTTTAAAGTATTAATTATATTCCTTAGGTGAAAAAAACTGGGTAGTTCTGTATGTGATGTTGGTGTTACTGCCATTGCTATGTTATGAGATCAACATTGCTCTTAATAAATTCTTTGTAAATGTAAACATCATTAAATCTTTTGAACAACTAAACATCAACTAATGAATTTACATAAACACTGCTAATGAACACTTATTTATTATTTTGCATCTCTGCAATTTAGTTACAGATTTTCAAGACAATAGGCAATTTTGTAATCTTAATTTTATAAAACCACTAGTATTTTTTGTCCCCTTCAACCGTTTAATATGTAAATTAGGTATTCTCAAGCTTAATGTTAGTCATTTTTATAAAACAAATACATCATTAATCTGATTAAGTTCTTGGATGAGAGTGCTGTCCTCAGATCATTGTGGATCATTTATTGTTGGGCATATTTCCAAAAAAATAGATTCAAGCATGGCACTTACAGTCTAGGTTTAGCAGAACTGCTGAAACCCTTAAATGGCATTTTTAGAAGAATGGAAAAGCAGAGCTTACTTGTAACAGCAAGCATTATGCAAAACTTAGCAACACTTCTTATCCTTAACTGCAGCTCACTGATAATAATTCAGAGCTTAGAGATGATGTTGTTCTTTGATGCATTTTAAGAGCATAATATAATAAAGCGAGCTTAGTGAAATCCTGTCATTATTAAAGTGTGTTGGTCACCCTGAGACGTGTTATGCCAGTAGCACTAACCACCATACAGCTGCAGACCCCATTTTTCTGAGCCCTGAAGTTGGCTGTGCCTTTCATGTCGTTTTGAACACCCAGAAGAAACAGTTAATAAAAACACAGATTTGATGTGTGGCCTTGTGAAAATGTGGTGGAACAAAACTGACAACTTTTCACCTGTAGTGAATTCATGGCTGCTTGGTATTTTCTAATCACTGCTGTTAGAGCTACATTGTTCAACATCAGATCAGGTTGTAATGCTCTTTAAAATTTGTAGATGGTTGGGTTCTTCTGTTTTCCTGATGTGAAGTCTATTAAAAAGGAGCACCATTTATGTGTGCTCTAATAGCTTTGGTAGAGGCATGAAATGTGCTTGCATTCAGCATTAGCTGTGCAACTTCATTGTATTCCAAGGGCTGCTTTAGAGAGAATAAATTTAGAAAATAATAATTGGTGATGTTTTTACACAAGAAGAAATAATTTTAAAGTTTTTAGGTGAATTTGTTTTCACATAATAACAGTCATAATGTCTTTATAAGGTGAATAAGTGGATGCAACTCTGAAAACAGAATGGTTTGGTGAATAAAAACCAACAATTTTTCAGTCACTATTCTGTTTCCACATTGAAAAGAAACCTTCCATGTTCTGCGGAAGATATTTAGCAAAACTAAATTTATATAGTCTTGAAACAATATTATTTTAATCATATTTTTATCAAATGAAGTTCTACCATTTATATTTTTATGTGAGAGATACATAAAGAGACATCTTCAAGTGGAGATTAAGTTCCATATTTATTTAAAATAGTCAGACAATTACATCAGGAGTACTGAAATATGAGAAAAATTGTAATAGCCTTACAGGCTACAGACCTAAGGACCGTACGCCCATTTTCGAAAATGTGACAATGGTAATTTGTTAATTTTATGCTTGTGTAAAATCCTAGTCATTCAAAATGCCAACAAAATTCACGCTTTTCTGGGAATACATGCACTTAGAAATAGTACCTATATATTAGAATAACTAGATCTTCTTGAAAAATAAAAGAATTAAATGTTATTTCTATAGTGCTTGAACTTGTTTTTAATAATTAAAAATACTAAAATTTCCTTTTTAGTTCTTGGTAATGAAAGGATTGACTAATGAAGCCACTTCCAAATTTTATAGCTAAAAATATCTTCCAAATGGTTAATCTTCTAAGAGTGGGTTCAGGGATATTTAATATTCCCATTTGCTGCATTTTGTCTTTGAGACTATTTCAAAACTAGGGCTAGAGCTCATAATATTTTAAGCACTATTATGATATTAAATATTTCTCATTGATGTAGGTGCAGTACTGCACATAAATCAATGTCACAATGTCACTGTAGATTAAAAGGGTGTTCTTGCCCAGGGTGAGTGCTTTATAAAATTTTATACTTAGACTAAAATATATATTATTTTGGGCATATTAAATACATTTGTTCTATTGACATCTTGGGGACAGTGTTATTTTAACATAGAAAAATAAACATACTAGATTTCAAGACAGAAATTGACGTATTTTAGATGGATGAATAAAAAAGATATGATTGGAAGGAATATGAAGTAATACAGTTATTAATTAACATCTTAAGTAGTTCTTAGATCTCTGGTAAAGTCTATGAATTTTTGCCTGCAGATCTCAGTTATATGACTGACAGATTTTTTTTTTATTGTCTACGAAAATGGAAAATGGAAGCTTTTGGTGCATTCACATTCACCTAGTTTGGTATCGTACCATGTCCTCTTCTGAATGGCCCATCCTCCACTCGAGCAGTGAGTAGTTGAAGCAGGTTTCTTGTGCTCCCATACGGTCAAAGGAAGCCTCAAGGTTTGTCCCACTGGTACCCACTGAAGCAGCAGCAAATGAAGTTCATTTTCCCCTGGCAGAAAGGGTGGCAGCACCGAGGGGACATCTGCTCCATATGCTCTTCTTGGGTTGTTGTGGAGAGTTCATGCCTCTGCTAAGTAAGGTCTTTTGTGAACTCTGAAACAGTTGAGTCTCTTCTGATGTTCCATTTCAGACCTGTTTATTTTTAGTCAGCTCTCACTGATTATGCTCAAAGCATCACTTCAAAATGCCTGCACTGTGATTTGGGCCTGGTTGGCTACCACCAAAAGGTTTGGGCTCACTGCCTAACTTTTGTCATTTCTGATGGGGTTTTTTTGCCCCTTGATTAGTTTATAGCTTGTTTATTTGAATGTTATTGAAGATTTTATCTCTTAGTTTTACTTTAGTTATGAAAATTAACATGTAAGACCAAGATTGGGAGTATAAAGTTCTACAAGGAATCTTCTCAAATAAAAATGTTTCTTTTTTTGTATGTTCTGCTGTAACTTTAACTGTCTCTTGGAGACCTCTTGACCAGCTCGTGGCTTAATACCACTTGTTTCTGCTCGTTAATGACTCACAAGATGAGATTTTTTACAGGCTGTGTTGTCATCTTGCATTTTTACCCCCCTCCTCCTACTGACTATATTCAGAATTATGTGGATGTCTCTGTTAGCAAAGAAAAAAGGAAATCCTTCCCCAAAACATCAGATGATATGGAGCCTTTTTGACATTCATTAGTGTTCCAAATGTTTCCCTAAACTGTCATATCTTTTGAACTCTGGAAGACTGGATGAGTTTGCACTTATGTATTCATGAATTTGCACTTATATAAAATTGGTACAACATTAATCATTAAAACTTAAGGGACAGCTTAAAGTTTATGCCTAATACTACAAGATATTGGTCTTCAGTACTTTCTTATAAACTGAAAAGGAAATGCTTAGAATAATAGCAAATTTATAAGCATGTTGGTGTGGCCTCTCTCTTAGTGTCATTCAGCAGTTGTTGAAGAAGAGGAATTTAACATCTTCCTGAAGGGAGATCATTACTTTGTTGATTTAGTTGTAGGTTTTCCATATAACTGGTCTTTGTTAGTTCTTCAACAATTCTGTACATCTTTTGGTTTATAGTTTAACAGGTTTAGTCACCACACTTGAAAGGCATTATCTTTGCACTGAGGTCAGATCAGAAGAAAAGGTTGCTCATGCGGATCAGGCTGCTCTGACAGTGAACAACGAAACTTGCTCGCTTGCTGTTCAGTTTACTTCCTAGAGCCTATATTGCCTTTACAGTTACATTTTCCTAGATGCATAAAAGAAAGTTTTGGCATAAAATAATTTTATAATGGCTAATCTTCAGCACAGCCTCCCAAATTATGCAAATAAAAAGTAAAATTATTACTTTGTGACTTTTGTATGCGCAGTAAAATTACAGACACCTTTTCATCTTTGAAAGTAAAAAACAGTGTTTAAACCAACATAAGGCATATAGTATGGACTGCAGACTGATACTCTGTTATTTCTTGTGGGTCAGGAGTTTTGTGTTTGAAAATCTATGTCTGTTTCAGTATAATTCTGTAAAATTATAAAGGAAATGCATGTTTGATTTTGGTATTATAATTCTATGATAACTGTCTTATCAGTGTTAGGTGCTGTGGTCTAATTTGAACTTTTTATAATAAAACTGTGTTTCTGTGCAGCTGTATGTTAGAAATCTAATTAAAGAAGGCAGGTTTTAGAGCATATCTTGTCTAATAACAAACTTTTACAGGCAGAATGTGCTCATTCAGAACCTTCATTGCATTTCAAAACTGAACCTACCAGCAGCTACTACTTGGAAAATTGTATTTTTAATTTATTTTTGCTACATCTTAACCTCCCCCCCCCTTTTTTTTTTTTATCATAGCAGTGACTTCCTGCCTAGTACTAAATAAAAGCCCATTGTAATCCTGGCCTGTGAATAGCTTGAGGTTCAGCATTCTTTCCTCTTCTGTGTCAGGTTCTCTGTCCCCACCACTGTAGAGCATTTTGTTTTATAGGGGGTAATGAATGGTGTATTGTTGATCTTCTGAAATGCCCCATTGGAGCTTTCTGTTAAGAGCTCTGCCTCACTAGGACTGAAGTCCAATGCTTAACATTTTGTTAAGTTTAAGGACTGTACTTGTGTAAGGCTAGACAATATCTGCTGCACTTCATGGTGAATTTGCATGAAGAGTGTTTTGATGGAGATAAAAAAATCTTGTCTTCCTTTCTGTATATATCCTAAACAGATTTTTTTTTATGTCTTATGTATGTATTTATATATATATATGTACACATTATGAATTGAACATCGCATCTGTTAAAAATGCATTATTTCAGTCCTTTCCTCAAGATTTTCAGTTATTACTGAGAGAGATGTGATTTAAGTGTCTCAAAACATAGTTTGCTTCTATATTGCTTTGCTAGAATGAATGCACAAAATTTAATTTTAATATGAAAATTTTCATCATATTTGGAAAAATTTTAACTGGTTGGTTTTCAGTGGGAAAATCTAGTTGAATACTTAAAATAATTTTAAATTGGTCAGAATTTCAAACCTGCTGGAGCAGATGCATTTTGGGCATTTATTTTCACAACTTGCTTTCCCATTTCTCAACCTGTTACACTGCAAAAACTTCACTGGGTCAAGTGTCAGTGCTTCTGAGCCTGCTGTTGTTGATAACAACTGAAGACAGCTCTATTTCTCTGGGACAATGAAGCACATAGTTTTCAGGATAAAACTTGCACAAGCTTGAAATGAAGCATTTGTGCTGCATGCTTCTTTAACAATGGAAGAAGCTAATTTTAAGAGAAATGATTGTTCAGTGTATACCAGCATCAGCTTTTGCAATCACCTATCAACAGTGACTAAGAACAAGAAATCACATGCCCGTGAAAGACGCAAGAAGACAAAAACCTCCCAAAACCCAAAGTAAGAAAATAGCAATATGATGTAAACTGGAAAATGAAATAAAACTTAAAAACTAGATTTAAGTTCTGCAGCTCAAGTGTAGGAAGGGAAATATACTATGTTGTATGGTAAACCTCCTGTTAGTCCTGAGTGTATCTCATTCAGGTGGTTCATTATCCAACTTCATCTGTTTTATGGCTTTACCCTAATCTTGATGTCAAATACAGTCACTACAAGGCTGCACATTTAGTGCCAGATGATCTTCTAATCTGTTTTTTCTTTTGGTAGAGTTAGTTTACAGCTAGATCAGCTCCCTAATCCAACTTGCTGAGCAGTTGCATGGGAAATGTTGAAGTATGCCAGGAGAGAAAAAGAGCAAGGCTGCCATGTTTTAAGATCAGGCCATGCTTAACTCCTAAATTGTGGAAAATTCAGTAGGTAACAATTAGTTTGAACCTGAAAATTTTGAGTGGGATGCAGTTTGTGTTATTACTTGTTCTTGAGATGTGTGTTTACTGCTTTAAATTACAAATCTGTAAGTTTTGCCACTTTTTTTTTTTGTTTAAGAAAGCAGATGAACTGAAGGTCAGTATTCAGGTTTTTCATTTACTTCATCTATGCACAAAATTTTCCGTCAGTGAGCTGTGAAATATTTGATTGCAGCAGTATACTTCATGCTTCTGTAGCTTACTTGTTCGTAGTATTTTGGCTACTTTTTCATTGTGCATCAGCAGTTTTCTTCCTCTCAGAATGTTCTTGAATCCATAATCTGTTAGTGGCTATCATTATGATGCCTTTTCTTTCTGAAAGAAAGAAATAAGCTACGCCACATTTTCAGGCTTATACATTTATAAACAACTGAATATTTGATAAGTTGCTGTTGCAGAAGGCTTTCATGGTATATATCTTTTCTTCTAAGCACCTCCTCCTCACTCCTTTTTGTATTTTCAGCTACACAGCAACTCATGTGCTGGAAGATGTTCTTTAATGAGTTGATGCAATTTCCTAATGCAGTAGAAAATATTGCAGTTTTCTGCAAATTTAGTTAATGAACTAAAGGAGGTGTCCAGCAAGTGCCAGCTTGTATGAGCAGAGTGAGTGTCTTACAGGATCCTGTGACCAGGAGAAGGGTAGGGGGCAAAGGGAAGCAAGGACCTTCTGTCTTTGATGGTGGTGTGTTATTATATCAGCCCATTGAATCAGACCACTGTGATTACTGTCACTTCACAACAGATATTTTGTGGTATATTGCAGTATTCTGGGTGTTATTTGTACTGTCTTCTCCTAAAGAGCAGTTCTTACCCTTCCTATCTATTGTGGTCAAGAGGCATAAAACCTATGAATAAGTCTCATGAATAAATATGAAATCTATTGCAGTTACTTTGATGTAATTAAT
>VWZV01009808.1:0-90066 GCA_013397155.1 Irena cyanogastra | reverse complement strand
TAATTATAAAGCTGAGGTAGGATTTTTACTAAGTTTCACATTACTTTGCATTACAACAGCAGAGGTTCCTCTTGTGTCTGAACTTAGACTCTAATTAAAAAGAGCAAAAAAAGTTATGTTCAGGATGTTTAACTAGTCTTGCTGCTAATTGTTTTCATTTTCTAGAAAACAAGTTAGCTAACAGCTTTGTGGGTTTTTGTTTGTTTGTTTTAGGGCTTTTTAAAACATTTGTAAATGCAGTATTTGGTTTGCATTTTTCGTTCTCTCACTAAAAGAAGTAGGGGGATGTGGAAAAGGAAAGAAGAGAAATCCTTACCTCCACCCACTAAACCTCTACTCTCAAAGAAAAGAAGGCAGAATAAACTCAGAATTTCATCAAAATCTGAAAAATGTACCTTTTTTATCCTAAATAAATCAGTACAATAATTTTTTTGACAAAATACATTCACAGTATTTTTTTCCTTGACTGAAGAACATCCAAAAGAGCCACAGTGAGTAACACAGTAGATTTATTTTTTACTGTGTTCTGTTAGGTGAGCTGTTATTCTTACTAGCTATAAACACTATAGTACCTGATAGGAAAGTTAATCCCAAGCTGCAGAATAAGCCTAGTAGAGGAATTTAATTGTATTTGTTTATCTTTTGCAATTTTTTGGGCGTTAATTTTTAGTCTGAAATTTGGTGACAGAGGCCGTAATACACTTGGAGACCTAGGATAAGGTACAAATATGCTGTAGAGAGAAACATGCAATGATTGCTGTGCTTTTAATGATCTAATATTTAAACGCCTAAGAGAAAAATATCTCTTACCATGCTTTGATGGTAATTATAACCCTGCCGTGCATGTGTGGTTTTTTGTTGTTTGTTTAGGTTTGGGGTTTTTATGATGTTGGTTGGTTTTTTTTTTTATTTTCATGGCATTCATTGCAAGACATATACTGAAGTAAATTAATATTTGGGCTTAAAAGCTGTTCCCTGAGCAGAACAATATTTGCAGTTTTCATACCAGTTTTAGTGGAAATCAGGTTTTACATAACTTCATTTCCCTCAACAGATGTATTTCAGCATACTGTGTACTAAATTTCATACCCCTAAAATGTTCTATGTTTTATTGGTTGTAAAAGATTTTTAACTAAGGGGAAAAAAATGTGAGTAATGGTGTTTTTAAAGAAAATATCAGACTCTGTGATAACCAAGGATGTGCTCAAGTGGCATGAATACTTCAGTTCCAGATGGGTCAGCTTTAGGGGTCAAGTTGTGAAGAGAAAGCCATCACACACACTTCATCAACACCGTGGAATGAGAGACCAGTGCATTTACTGAGCAATGGATTTCCAGTGAGCGTATAAACTAATTGGTGGATGAACATGCCCCAGGAGCAATGATTTTAAGGTCATAGCAGGCTCAGTGAATTGTGCTGACTTACACTGTGTCTCAGTGATAGCTGATCTTACCAATGAGCAGTTTAGAGGCATTCAAGCCTGAACTCTTTTCCATGTGCCTTGAATGGCATGTCAGCGGTCACTGTTTCTGACATCCTTTATATTTGTCCAGTCAGCTCTAAATCTTTAGGTTGGGCTTCAGCGTACTCAGGAAAGAAAGGAGAGAAGTGATTATTTTCAGTCATTGAGTTCTGAAGATCTTAGTGTTAATTATGCCAAACACGGTTCGTTCATCAACAAACTAGAAATGTTAAAGAGAGACGAGAGAGGGAACTGATATTTTTGCTGATCAAAAGTATCTTAATTATAACTTTCTGTTGCTTAGCCTTTATTTATTTTTTCTCAATAACTCTGTATTGCCTCTTAAAATATTAATTAGTAAATGCTGATTTCTATTTGACACGTAAAAATTCACAGGCTGAAAAATTGCTGTTAGATTATTTAAGAAACTAAATAGTGGACATGTCAGTCATATATCCCTTCCCTGCTAGTAGTAAATTGTTTCTCATGTGCAACATTTTCTTTTGTTTTGGACAAATGTTTATTCATTCTTTGTCTACTATGAGTGCAAAGCAGAACCATGCAGAGGTCCTTTTAAATTTGCAATCAATTAAGAAACGCTACAGTAGCTCTAATTCCCTTTTTTTGGAGGGGACCGGAAAAGCTATTTTGTTTGATGATTGTTAAGGCTTTGCTGAGAGTGTTTTCTTTAATATTAATAATAATTAAGTAGTTTAAAAACAACTGTTAATTTTTAGATAAAATTCAGCAGAGGGTCTATTCAGCTTTGTCTGTGAGCATGGACATGTGTTCAGTGATCCTTATGAAGTGAAAAAAAAAAGAGTAAACATGCTTTTGGCCTTAGCACTTAAAATCTAATAATGATAATGCTAATATAATTTTTAATGTCATCTTTTAGGAGAGTTTAAGTACAATGATTTAATTCTGAGTAATGGTGTATATATTTATACATCCATATGTGCCTGTGAATTGGGTAGTATGTACAAGTGTGTGCATTCCTTGAGAATTTGGACTGAAAATAACAGAATGCTATTATTTTTTGAAACAATTTATTTTCTGTACTGTGTAAATATATGGGAATTTTTTTCATCTAGCTAGCAAGTGACAATTGTGTATTCATCATAATTATTTTTAAGACAGAAAAAAGCTTGTTTGCATCATTGGATGTAAATAGTATGATTTAGTATGATTTGAGTAAAGGAAATGGCTTGCTATGACCTTCCCATACAAGCTTTGTTTTCCTCAAAGCCCTCCCTTTATCCAGAAAGGAAGCGACCACAGACATTCCTACCAGTATGAGTTAGAACAAGCAGTAGGACTGGTTGATAGTCTGGTACATGTGACTAAAACTTTGGAAAACTGATGTGCTTGGCATTTACTAAAATATCTCCATGCAAATGTATTCCCACTTTTATGCTGTATAGAACTCTATGCTATTGAATGAAACTCCAGATTTACGGGATTCAGGTTTAGTTCAACAAGTCATGAACCTTTTAAGTAGATTATATTTAGTTAACATAGACCTTGAATATTCTTGACAGTTCTCCTTCTCAGATTAATGGAAAACAATCAGAGTTAGGATCAAATAGGGAATTACTTTATAACCTGGCTATGTGTATTAAAGGAAGCAATATTGTAATTGAAATGCAGATAAACATTGCAGAAATCTCACATAATTGTAATAGGATGTCCTCATCACATGATTTTGCTTCATTATACTCTAATACTTTATCCTCTTGCTGTGCCTCTGCAGCTGATTTGTTGGGGGATATCAATATTCAATTATAAAAATTAAGTAATCAAATCAAATTTCTTCTGCATTTTTTATGGTGACATTTGAAATAAATACTGTTTCTGAGGAGAACCAGAGCCCATTGTAAGCAAATGAAAGATATTGGTGTGTTGGTAATTGCTGTTCCTGTAGTAAGGAAAATACTGGAAAGGGGCGATTGATAAAGGAGTAAAGGAGTTTTAACAGAATAAACAGAGTGACTTGAGCCAAAAAAAGATGTAGCCAGAAATGGAGCAAATAGAGTGGTATGGTAGGACACAGCATGAATAGTAATTGTTCTTGTATTTACTGTATTTGAGAAACTTGAATCTTACGTCACAATATGTCCCTTACCTTCACCATTCCCTCCTCTTTCCTTCTCTTTCCATTTATGTATGTTTTATATTTCTTTTCTCAGTTGCCAATATGTAGAACAGTTTCTAACTTCTGTGTGCTTTTTAAAGATGGCTCTTTTTTCTTACTTGTGTTATTTTCATTCCAAATTTGATGTTTGTTTATTTTTACTGATTGGCATTTGAAATATCATAATGTCAGTTTCCAAAGGCTTCTCTGTTATTTCACTGAGTGCACTGTGGGAACAGATGTGTTCATAGTGGTTTCAATGGTGAATAGAATTCCACAGTGAACATGTGCTGCCATTTTGGAAGGAGCTACATGCAATCACAGAAAGTATTACAGCAAGTAAATGGATAACATCTCAGAGCCTGAGAGGTATCTGTCCCCAGGGTATATTGGAAAATAGGAGGAGGTATTAAATTTTTTTCTCTTAGTATAATGAACTGATATTAGAATTTAGATAAATCCTTAATTTTTATTTTATTACACTCTTCTGTGCAAAAATGATAATACAATTTAAAGACAGCATTTGCTAAAAGACAAAGACCAACTTAAGATAGAATCATAGAAAGAGTTCTTTTGAATGCCAAAGACAGAACTGGAAATAATTTATAAACAATTTTATTCTGTGCTCTAAAAATCTAAGTGCTTTTCTGCGTTAGGTTGTTCTTAGTAAATCTTGTCACTCAGTGCTATGTCCCACATTATATAATCTTTCATTTTATCTTTTCATTCTATCAAGGCGCAGCATACCTAGCTAATCCATCAGAAATCCTTTTCCTTATCAGTCACTCAAGAATGGTTATACTGTACAGTGTGACAGCATTAGACATCACTTACCTTCCTAAACTACAGATTACTTAGGAGAAAAGTAGTTTTTTTGTGTTTGAGGATGCCTTGACTATACATCAACTTCATTGTTTGTTTTCCCATGTACTGCTTTTTCCAAGATGTATGTATCTTTTTCTTTTTTAATTGTCATACCTTTCTCTACTATTTTCTCAAAATTTTTGGATATTGCTATCTTCCTTTATTGTTTCTTCAGTGTAGTGATTTAGAGATGCAGTCTACATTTTCTGTCGTTTAAGATAATTTCCATCTTCATAGATGAGGAGCTTTGATAATACGTTCAGATGTATCAAAGATCAGAGGCCTTGTACACCTTGACAGCCTACTTGAATGGAGTTTTTGACACAGTAGATCACAGCTGCCTCTTTGGAGGTGTTGTAATATATTGTGTCATGTTCTACTGTGAAGCTGTTAATGCCTGTTTGACACTAGATACTCCAGGATTCTCACAAAATGATATACCACACAGTACAGAAATATTTCCTCTCATTCAATCCTTATTTTAAGCCAGATGAGATTTAGATCCTCAATATCATGGTGGATTCCAGACTGATTACAAAGTGTATTTGATGGAATTTGCATAATTTTGTCATAAAAAGTCTACTGCCATCTGCCATGCTCATTAGTTCTTTTTACCAAGAACGCTGTATGTAGTTTTACAGATATATAATAAATTCAATGTATATTTTAGATACCCCTGTCATCATGTGATAGTTATCAAGTAAGCCAGGATGAATAATGATGCCCCTTCAGTTGTTAGAAATTTGTTTTTGCAGAAGAAATATTTAACAAACATTATACAACTTTCAGACGGCACGTACTTGATTGGTGAGAAACAGCTGGCTTCAGTTTTGGCTTTTTTAAGGGCCTGGCACCAAAAACATGGCCAAAGACAGTGTGGAAACTAATAAACTATCGCATTTAAACCACCTATACAAATAAAATTTATATCTATTACAAATTTATGTTAATTTAATTTAAAGAGAAAAATAATGTGGAAATTAGGAATTATTGCTATCCAAAAGTCAATTTATCACACTTAGTGTTGCAAATATTCTTTGCTGATACTGGCACAATGGAGAGGATTGTGGATGTATTGGTGTTTGTACCTGTGAAACTCACTGCAGCTAATTCTGTTACTAGTTTTATTCAAAGGGTTATATTGTTTTTGCGTATGCTTGATGTGTGAACACTTACAGTACATCTGCACAGCTTTTGCTTGCTTTTGGTTGTCTTAGTGCTGAAAAGCTCCAAAGTCTTTTATTAGCAGATTATTTATATAGAAACATAGAATAATTTGGGTGAGATGCCATCTAGTCCAACCCCCCTGCAATAAGCAGGGACATCTTCAAAAAGATCAGGTTAGTCAGAACCCCATCCAACTTGATGTTGAATGTTTCCAGGGACTGGGCATCTACCACCTGTCTGAGCAACCTGTATTGAAAGGCTGCATAAGGTCTTCCCAGAGCCTTCTCATTTCCAGGTTGAGCAACCACAGCTCTTGGCCTTTCCTCTTAGGAGAGGTGCTCCATTCCTCTGATCATTTTTGTGGTCCTTTTCTGGACTCACTCTATGTCCTTGTTTTGCTGGGCCCCCAGAGCTGGATGCAGGGTTCCAGGTGAGGTCTCAGCAGAGCAAAGGGGCAGAATCCTCTCCCTGGCCCTGCTGCCTACGCTGCTTTGGGTGCAGGATACGTTTGGCTTTCTGGGCAGTGAGGGCACGTGGCTGGCTCATGTCCAGCCTCTCACCCACCAGCACCCCCAAGTCCTTCTTGGCAGGCTCTGAATCCCTCCATCCCCCCGCCTGTGTTGATCACATGGTTTCCCTGACCCAGATAAATCTCACAAGATTCCTGCAGGTACTCCTTGAGCTTGTCCAGGTCCCTCTAGATGGCATCCCATTCTTCAGATATGTCAGCTGCACCACTCAGCTTGGTGTCATCTGCAAATTTGCTGGGGGTGAACTCAATCCTACTATGTAATAGATGAAGATACTAAATATGGTCATAATTAAGATTAATAAATGGTATTTTTTTTCTTTCATGCTGAAACCCAGTCTGACAAGCTTCTTAACATAGCAAATGTTTTGCAGCTGAACTAAAATCTCTGGAAAATACTTTATTGGAAACTGAGGAATCATACAGCCCAGTGTTGCTGCATAACCACTGAGTTGGATCAGTGGAGTTCTTGTCTTCTCAATGTAGAAAAATAATTTGTTTTCCAGCAAAACAAGGAAGGTATAGAGCTTTATCCACAGTGTGTGATTTTTTTTGTTTGTCTGTTTTTCCTTTATTCTGCTGGATTTTTTAATGAAGATAAAGAAGTCTATGATCTGGTCCTAGAATTCATTATTTATATTTGCAAGTCATCAGATCTTGTTTTAGTCTCTTTTTTTTTTTTTTCATAGCTGTGAGCCATTCTGGCATGCCTTTATGTTTATGACATCCTGCTGTGTAAGGATGTTTCAACTGTGCTTTCTAGATACCTTTTTATAGTTTTGGTTTTTTTTATGACATGCTAAATTAGATCATGAGCTATTAAGACAGGTTATGCATTTGTTAGTTTCAAAACGTCCCTAATTATTTCATCCTGCTGAAATATTACTGCATATATGCTTTAGACATGATTTCTTTGCTAACTGCCTATTATGTATTCATAGGAGCAGCAATACCAATTCATACCATTGGGAATATTATTTAATTTGGCAAATAGAGTATTTTTATTATTTGTATGTTTTTTAGAGTAAATATATCCTTGAAAGCAAACAAAAGGATGAATATACTGTATGGTCACATTCAGTAAATCTTTTGGTTTACTTTCATTAAGGCCTGATTTAGTCAGGTACAAATATGTAGTAGCTTTAAAGGAAAATAAAATTGGTTTTGATTCAGTTTATGTCAACCATCTCATTTAAAATTAGCCCAGAGGTCTTTTAAAAATGCTAGTAATCTGAACATAATAATGCACATTGCCCAATTGCTACTGTATATGATATAGGTTCAGCGCTGTAATGCTTTGACAGCCCATTACTGAATGTAATGAACAGCTATTTTTAAACAGAAGAAATTCAGGTTGACAGCTTGGCAATGAAATTCAGCTAGTGGCATAATTTTTGTCGTCTTCAGTATAGAGAGTGGATTTCAGTTTTGTTTAAAGAAATTTGTATCATGGACTTTATTGGAGCAAGCATTTTTTTGCTTCCATTTACTAAATACTTTTTGAAGAGCTTGAACTAAAGCTGCATTTTGTCAAATCCTGAAATGTGCACTCCTGTCAGAGCAGAAGCAGCTCTGTGAGAAGTCAATGATTAATAAAAATAGGTTGAAGTCTTAGGGAAGAGAATATACTAGAATTGCATTAATAATCACAAACTCACTTTTTAAATAGGTGGAAACTGTAGCTCTATAAGCCCTTCAAGAGGGATTTAAGTATGGGTCAATAGGAAACTAAGGGAAGGGGCAGAGAAAGTAGCTGTACAATTGCTACATATTTTGTGGTAGAAATCTATAAATTCAGGCCAGACTCCCATCTATCATTTTCCTTATCTCTGTTGGCTACTGCTTTGGGAAGTGAATAAGATTCTGGTATCTTTCTGTACGTATGAAGTGTTGTTTGCTCCAGGCTTTTTTAAACAGCCTGTGTTAACAGTGCATATTGGGGCTTTTTGGCAAGGTTCTAGTAGTGAGGGTGCTACAAGGGCAGCTTCTGTGAGAAGCTACTGGAAGCTTCCCCTATGTCCAATAGAGCCAATGCCAGTCAGCTCCAAGATGGACCTGCTGCTAGCTAAGGCTGGCCTCTTAGCAGTGGTGATAGCACTTGTGTGGCAAGGAGGAGAATACTCCTTTTGCAGGGTCTAGCTCTTGTGCTCCTGCTGGTCCTTCCTGCTGGATTGCTGGGATCCAGCAGTGCTGTGCTCTGGTTCTCAGCTGCTCTTCTTTTCCTGTGGGGTTTACTCAAGCTCTGATCGACTTAATGCCATGCCACCCTTTTGGTTAGTTTTGTGTTATCATTCACTCTTTCCTTACAGCTTCTTTCTATACCCGTTAACCATCTTTCCAGAGCACTTTTAGAAGCTGCATTTCTCTTCCATGTTCTGTAAGTACACTGAATTAAAGAACAATTGTCTTCACTGCAGGATTTTTGGAAAAAAGATATGATCCAGATTCAGTGATTTTAATCATAGCTGTGAGATAAATATAACTCTAATTCTAGCCAGTTCTAAAAATCATTCCATATCTTGTTTCCTTTCCTAAATTATTACATTAAACAGATACGAATCTTCTCTGCTACCTCAAGAGTCTTCTAAATGACTTCTTATTTCTGCTGACTTCATCTCACTTTCAGCTGTTAAATCCACTTCTCCCTTCTCAGTAATCTCTGGTCCCAATTCTTATGCTTTATTAACAGTTTCTTTCTGCATTCCACAATGCATCCAATCCCTCCGAAATAATCCCTTTCTTACATTTGTCCATCCTTATTCTGAAATAATTTTTACTACTTGTAATGCCCCTTATTTTCTATCTTCCTGTTTTCTGTCCAGGGTCTGCCTCTGTATCCCAGACTACACACAATAAAATGCATTTTCACATTATTTTGTTTTAAAAGGCTTGTTTATAGATGTGGTGTAACGGTGTCTTACTAGGATGACATCTGTATCCATCTCTTTCACATACCTGATTGCTGTGTATAGAGGCAAGTATTCTGGTACATATGGATAGCTTGTATGAATGCCAAATACTCTTGACCACACTAACTGTGTTTTAATGTATGGATTATTGTCCTTACTTATTTGTTTTTATGAGTTATCTTTACAAATGTGCATCTTCCTTTCAGAACAAGTGAGATATGTCTGGTATTTTCTTATATTGAAGTGTTTGGGTCGAGGCAGTAATATCAAGATACAGTATTCCCAATGATTTTCCAAGGTAACGTGCAAGTCCTTAATTTAAGTTTTTTTTAAGAGGAGCTAGTATGGTTTTTTCAATTGTGGTTTTGGCTGCTGATCACATAAGGCTTTCCCTCTGCTGTGACAACCTGCAGAAGACTGTTCATTTGTCCCACACTGTTTTCCAAGAGAAACCCCCACATGGCTTCTTGGAAAAGAATGCTGTGGAATGCTTGGTGAGAAAGTGCCTGAGAAATAGCAAGAAAGCTCATTTCTGCAGAGCTGGTTTATCAGTTCCCACAGGGTTTGGGAAGAAAGGGCAGTCTGTTCCAAAGGTATATAATAATTAAGGTGGCATGTAGAGATGATTTAATAGGATTGTCATTAAAATTATCCTTCTGTGAAATACTCAATAAGCTCCAACTAGTTTGTATTACGTTTTTTTTTTAATATAAATTTGTTGTGAAATATTTTGAGTCTTCTGAAATTCATGGGAGGCTGGATTTAATTTGCCATTTATTTGTGCATGCAGATTATCTGACCCAAGAGAATTACTATGTAGTAATGATGACAAAACATAACAAACTTGATAGGTTTTCTTACTTGATGCTATTTTAAGCACTAGAGCTCATACTAATTTTTCTTTTAAATGTTTGGAGGTCTCTCTGACTCCATAATATAATGAAATCACCATGTTAGTGGTCAAAAAAAAGTGAAAGGCTTATTTTGCAGTGCATCTTCCTGTGGGTCTCTGTGGGTTAGGTTTCCACGTGATGTGGAGTACTACAGTGTGTAATAATTGGCACCCTTATTGAAAACCTCAATTGAAAGAGCAAGGATTAGGAATCAAGTTGCAACCTCCTTGATAAAAAAAAATCTTAAAAAAGAGCAATTAACTGGAAGGCTGTGTTGACTTCCTGAATTTGTCCTAGGTTCTCAGGGTAGCAAAACATATATTCCTCCTTTTTTACATTCAAAGATGTGAATATGCAATGGTTAGTCAGAAATGTATAGAACAGGCTGCCGGGGAATGAAACTACTTTATCTCTGAGGGGTTAATTTTTCAATATGAGGGACATATTTTCAATATATGGGTGAGTAGGTGGTTCACTGGAACTAGTTCTTTACTTCACCAGAGATTAAATGACAATGGAGGGGAGATGGTTCTACATACCTGTTCATACTGCTGAACTCTTTTCACTTGAGAACTGTAGAGGTTTTGGTCTTGAGAGTTACAGCTTATGTAGGGTTTAGAAGTAATCATCTAGCAATACCTCACATGCTGTGGCTCCTAGTGTAGAAGAATTTTTAAGTATGTCCTTAAATTGAACTATATAAACAATTCCTTGAGGTTTTTTTAGTGTGACATAAACAAGAATGCCTTTCTTTCAAAGCCAAGAAAGATTGACCAAGATTGAAAAATGGATGATGTGGTCAACAAGGCAACAGGGTGTTTTCATGCCCCTGAAAATGAGCAGTGTCTAGTGACCAATGACTGAAAGTATTCTGACCACACTTTAGTTCTGCCATCTCATCTGAGCCAATGCATGGTGATTCCACGTGCCTGTTTGGGCTGTCCTTAGAGGAACTCAGCCAATGAATTCTCTACTTCTTCACCGGTACCACCTTGACTGGGTGGCCCAGCTTTTCCCATTCTCCTTGCCATGCCAAGCACAACACATTCACTGTGTCCATCTCAGGGTGTGAATGGGCTGAGTAGCAATTTGCTCTGAAGTGTTGGTATGTGAAGAGAAGAATCTAAAGCAAAGAACAAGTGAATGAAAGATCAGAAATTAATGCTCCTAAATTAATTACATTAGTGGTATAATACATTTTAAGCTACTAAGTGTGCAAAAGCCTTCGTGGAACTTAGTTCCTTTTTCTTGTGAGCTCTGCCTTTCTAAGTAGAGTCTGTGCTTTTACTCTTCAAAACCTAATTTTCACGGTATGTCTGCTCTTGTGCAACAGCTTCTCAGTGGTTTTTTTCAGCATCCACTGTAATTGTAGTACAAATCCCTATTATGATGTGCACGTAACTCACTCTTTCTTTCTCCAAATACCAACACTGCTTGATAGCTCAACAAACAGTTGTGCTGGAGGACTGCCTTGTGGTGTACTTCTACTAATCTCTCCCAAAGTAACTTTACTGCTTCACTTGGCTCTTCTGTAGACTAAGTATTGTTGTTAAACGAAAGTAAAAGTGACTGCATTCTGTTGAAAAAGATTATAAAAACACCTGTGGCTGATGTGTGTCAGATTATGAGCCAAATATTGTTATTACAGGGAGGTCCTTATTAGCACAATATTTTGTATGTGTAGCTACAATGGAGTGTTACTCCAGGGAACGTTTACACACATATATTTGGCCTGGTGTAGTTCAGTTCTTTTCTGCTCTTCATTTTGTTATTACTTCCCCTTTGTTTCTGATCCATGAAACTCTTTTGAAAACAGTTTCTATGTCTTGAAAGACCACGGACTTCTGAGGAATAGTTACTTTAACTACCTGGACTACATATGCATATTTTAATTTTACCCAGAGGAGAGGAGTGGGGTAACACTTATAAAAGCATTGGAGCTAACTAGCAGTTTTGGTTTTCCTCACACTTTCATCTCTTAAATGTCCTTAAACTTATAAAGACACTACTGCTTATAACACATCTGGTTTTGTACTCAAAGCACAAAACGTAATTCTCATACTCTTATTCTGACTGCCCAGAAGTACTGATAATCCTCCTGCTTACATTCATGTCCTGGAGGCTCACTGGAGTAAAAAGAGAATTGCCCTATTGGACTGGAGACCAGCCAGCTTCAGGGGATTCCCTGTGCTGCAGGAGAGCTGCAAAAAGGAAGGTGGTGTCCTCTCCTCAGCACACGCATCCTCTTAATGTACTTATATTTTTCAAGCTTACTGCTGTTTCCTCACATTAAATTTTTCTTTCTTGACACAGACTGAGTTACGGCTGCATCAACACTCTTTATTAAGAAATAACAACCTGTTAACTAGATTTCAGTCAGTCTTTTCGATAACCATTCTGTCATTGATTAATAGTGGATGGGAGGGTAGAAGGGCTGAGTCATTTTTCTGAGGATTGTTGTTTCATGGTTTTTGGTGTCATAGCTTTTTTTTTTGTTTGGCTGATCCTTTTTAAAACTGTAGAATTATGTATGCATTTAGGTGCATATTGCAAGTAGGGCTATTAGTGCTTTTTATGGTGCAAGTGAAAATATGTCAGACTCCTTTGGCAGTCTAACTGACTGACCATATGTTAAAAATGGTTGGCATTTATTATTTATTGTTGCTTGACCAACATTTTTCTCTTGAATTCCTATGCTTTCCTGTCCGTGCAGCAATAGGGATTGATTAATGCCTCCTTAAACCCAAGCTCCGAAGAGCACTGTGTTTATCTTAACATCTGCAATGGCTCTTTTTGCTTTGTAATGCTCAAATATAGTTTTCTTGGAAAATGCAAAAATTGCAGCAATTTTTAATTTACATTTTGTGAAATAGTGTGAAGGGAAACTTTAGAATCTGTTCTGTAGTTTTCTTCATACAGTTCTGTGACTGTTGAATATTTGTGGCTTTTTCTTGCAGTAATTATGTTTTGTGGCCATGTAGTTTGGCATGCCCTGAAGCTTGTGATAGCTTGCTTTGTTTTCAAAGATTCTTTTATTAAGATGATTATACCATGTGTGCCTTTAAGTTTCAGTGGGGTTTTTTTTCTGTTTTTTTCTGTATGGTGATTTCACAGTATTTTTCATCTTAATGAACAGTGTTCAGTTAAAACCAGATACTCAAAACAGAATGTTTTGAATGTTACAATGCTGAAGTTTTCTGGTTTATGAGCAGAATTAAAACAGCATTTTAAAAACATCACACTGAAAAAATAACACCCCAAACAGTCGTAGCCTACACTCCACCACCCCCAGCATTTAATCAGCAGTCCTTTTAGCTGATAGAGTCCTAAGTGATTTTTCTTGCCTACTTAAGGCCATTCTAGATATGCTCACTAAGTGGACCTAACAGTACCAGTGTATTTTATGTTAGCAAGTCATGATAGAAAAGTGCTTGAAGTTCAGGGGGCATTTGTCTCCTTTCTCACAAATTCATTTAAGTACCAGTCTTGCCATAGCTTTAACTGGGGCAGACAACCATACAAATGACTTGAGATAAAATGAAAATAATGGACTGAGCTAGGTGCCGGGGGTGGTAGTTACACTGCATGCACATCAATAAGCATTGAGTGTTATTCTATGCTAATGTAAGCCTGATGGATCAGCTTTCGCTTTTAGCCTGGAGGACCATTAAGCACTAGAAGCTGGGTCAAACTGATATAGTGAGGCAGACGTACCCTAACAGTTGGCAACAGTAGTTAACAAGCAGTAATTTGCTATGTGTGAGACTAATGTTGTTTAAAATCTTCATGATCAGAACAAAGATCAGAGAGAGGATAATGCTTCTTTGTTCAATATCCTTTTGTAAACTTGATTCATTTTGGGGAAAAAAAAACCACTAAGATGCAAACATGAATAAAGCATTTAGCAGTTCTGTTGAAAACAGTTAATGTATTAGTTTATGTTACGGAACATTAAAGCATTGCATATGATTTTCAAAAAATGTAAGGAAACTCATAGGATAATCCTGCAAAACTGAAAGATATGATATATTATTTAATTTCAAATTAAGTACAATTCACTGCTCCTAGTTTGTCTGTATAGCCCTGAAAGTATTAAAATAAAGGCAAAATTACTGAGTTATAGAATTATTCTGAAGGTAAATTAAAAAAACCCCACTAATTATGTAGATCTGAATCTGAAGATAATTTTGTGCTTGACATCACAAGAAGATTATAATAAAGCGTTATCTTTAGTCTGTTTTGCTTATACACTGTTGCCTCAATACAAATATTGTTTAAGTAGGTGGCCCAATATAGCTGAACATATATCTAAATTTAGAAGTGGTTTTCCATCTGTTCTTTAAAATATTTTTATTCACAATTTCAGATTTTATTGCATGGGCAGACCTGCTGTGTGTAAAGATTTGATAACCAAAATCACATTGGCAATGCTGACAAATATTAGCAAAAATCAATATAATGTGTTAAATAAGGTATATCACAGTTACATTTCAAAGACATACTGTGAAACTAGGCTGTAATTGGTTTAGGCTTTGATCTTTTTGCTTCAGCAATGTGGCCTTATGCACCCTCAAGCTTAGTTTTGTTTAGGAATATTCACAATTTATGCTGTCAGGGCCATGGTTTGTGGTGCATATTGCTTTTAGTCCATCTTCTGTTGGGAAGGTTTTTTTCCACCTTGCTGGTACAGGATGGCTTGGTAGGGGAGGATGAAGTGGTCCATTATAGTAACAACCTCTAAATGTAGTAAATTTAGGAGACTCCTTTTCCTTGTCAGGAGCTGTGGAACCCATGTGCATAGCAGATACACTGGTGATATTGCCTAGTCCACTGGGTAGTCCAAGGAAGTATTGTGGAGGTTTAATGTCTCAGAGTAAGAAGTCATGGTTTCAGATTAACTGACCTTCAAATCACCCTCATGTTATTTTTGTAATATAAAAATAATCACTGTTTCCTATCTCAGATCTAAAAATAAAATTTTGCCTATTTCAGTCATCAATTATCATATTCCTAAAACCTGTCAAAGGTGATTTAAGGTTTAGGGACATAAACAATGTGCAAATAAGGCTAATTTGTTTTCCTTTCCAGTTATGTAAGAACTACTTGTGCTGGGTTTTTTTTTTCCTTATAAAAGAAAGAAGTTGGTTGTGTGTCTTGTTTAAAATGTCATTTGAACTGTTAGCCTTTGCTCTAGCTATTATTTTTTCTAGTTTTTATGTATTATAATTAAGAGCTTTTTTCCTTCATGATGCTCTTGTGTATGTGAATTATTTTTGGTTGTGTCATAAACTGGTTTGAAATTCAGTACATATTGAAAAGATAAAGCTAAACCAGCAATATTTCTTTCACTCCTGGCAAAATTTATGTTTGGAGGTTTTTACTTCAGTGTCTGGCTAGCCTTGATGTTTTATGTACAGGCACTGTTTGAAGCTGGTTTGCTGTAGAACAACCTTATTGATTGAAATGTATTTACTTTCCTGACAGTGAAAATAGGAATTTATCATTTAGCTTCCACTTGATTAGAAGAGTATTTGTAACAAATAAGAGTTATAAAACACACCTCAATTCACAGAGAACTTTAAAGGGTAGTTAGTTTTTTCTGTTTCGGGGAATTGAAGGAAAAAAATTTATTCTGAGATAAATACCTATTAATGCCTGATGTCTTCTTGTAGCAAGGTTAGTACCCTTGTATTGTCTAGGGTGAGAGTAACTCATTACCGAAGGGGAGTAATAAGTTCAAAAATGCAGTATTTTGAAAAAAAATTAAGGAAAAAAAATCTCAACAAACAAGCAACCCTCAAAGCTCATATTTTATATTTCCTATTGTTTCTAGGACACTAGGAAAGGAGAAATAATTACAGAAGCATTGGACAGCCTGTCTGTGTTATTGCAGGACCTACTGACAGAGGATCTAATCTATTGTCAGTGGACAAATGTCAGGATTTTTTAGCTAAAGGATGAAAAAAAAAGGAATTTACGTAAGGGATTGGTCTATATGACACCTGTAGGTGGTTTTGCATTTTCTGAAGCACAATAGCAAGCAACAGTTTCAGAAAACATTTCAGGCCCATTTAACTAAAGACAAGATCAGACCACAGTATTTCCTGTCCAAATTAGCATCAGAAGGGACCACTGAGTTTAAGTAAATTTCTGTGGGAATCTAGTGAAAGGAGAAAATGTAGATTATTGGCTTAGTCCCTTGCTAACTGAAGCAGCTTGGCAAACATCGTGTTAATCTTTGAAGAAGCCTATGGCAAAAAGGAGGAAGACCAATTTGGACTGTTTAATATCTCAGGAGAATTGCTGGCAGAAAGTTCAAACGATCCTTTATCCACTCAGGCTGTGGTTGCGCCACTTCACTTGGCCCGTGATGGATTGACTTTTTGGATTGACTTTTCATCTTTTCCCAGCTACCTTGACGGTAGTTGGCAAAGCAGCACTCTAAGGACAGGGCCATTTCCTCAAGACACCACCAATTTAGAAGAGCCTGAACTTACTGTCCACAATGCCAGAACAGTTTGTAGAATTATGGCACATGGTCTGCTGTCTTAAAGAACCACCACGACTGCAACCACACTGCAGAATTGAGAGACTTCAAGGTTGAGAACTGCCACAAGAAAGAGAGACTGGAATCCCACTGTCTCCTCATTTTCTTAGATCCCAAACATTTACTAGAAGACTAAGAAATAAATTGCTCTGATCAAAGATGCCAAGTCATTCTCATATTTTATTCCTGAGTGAGGGATCAACTAAAAAAAAAAATTGAATCAGACGCTTTGTGGAATAGGACTATGAAACGTGCTGTGAAGAGAGAGTCAGTCTTTCCAAGGGGGAGATGGAACCAGGTGAGCTAAGCCTACTGATGATACCAGTTCTTGTGAACTTGAGCAAGTGAGCCTAGGAAAAGGGCTGAGATACTACAGATGACAAAGCTTATTAAGATTATATGTACTGATGGGGAATTCCAGGCCTATACCTAACTTGTCATTCCAATATAAATTGGTGACTGAGTGAATTGACTCTGGGTCAGATCTCTCATTCATTATCATGACCTATTGTCTTGGTGATTGGCTGGGAACAGACTCGAAGGCGACTAAGACTCTTAAGACTGACATAGAACTTTGGAAATTGCATCCTGAATTACCCACAGAAAGGAAAAGAAAGTGAAAATGCTTTGGATATTGCTGTGGAAAAAAAAAACGGTTAGAGAATAGGAAGAGCTTTTATGTTGACCTGCACTATTAACAGATTTTGAAATTGTACAAGGAAATGCAGAGTAACTCCCACCATTTTACTGTGATGTCAGTGACTTCCTAATAATTTGGTTTCCATAAAAATGAGAGTGGTTTTAGAAGGGGTGAAAGTTTTTTTCTGGGACATGCATATAGTTATAGGAAAACCAGGTTAGAAGACAGATTTTTTCCACTTTTAGTTTTAGTTAATGGAAGAACCACAAGTTGTAATAGAGTAGCAAATATTAATTGAAACGTAGGAATTGTTACATTGAGATGCTACAGCATAAATTCAGAACTTTTTTATTTTTATTTTACAAAAATTTGGAATAGTGTGGTAAAAGCTGTGGAAATTATTCACTCTTTCTGTTTGGGAGAGGGCATTTCTGAAGAGAAGAACATACGTTAAAAATGATAGATGGCATATACTTGATGTTTAAAATGGGATGTTAAAATAATGCAAATTTTCAATTCATTATTAAAACTATCTTCAGAAGACATTTAAAATATTGTTTCTTTTTAAAATAGTACAGTAGATCTGCAGTGCCTGGCTTGATATTGTCATGTAGTACTCTACCTTCAAATAAAAATAACAGTTTAAAACTGTTTATATTGCATATTTTTAAAATTAGGACACTGCAAGATTCTAGAATTATGTTGCCATGAAGCGGAAGCACAGGCTTTTAATAATTCTCTGGATGTCAAAAATTAAAAAATTGAAATTATATACATCATGGTCAGTGTGGTTCTCCTTCAGCTATTCCTATTGTATAGTCAGTTGAAGGGACCTGAATGTGGGTATAATGTTAACAATGTGCATCTTCAATCCATTTAGTATTTTAATAATTTTGTGTGGTATGTTAATAGATGTGGCTTACTTTTAATGTGCTATGTGTAATGTCCTTAAGTAAATTGAGAGATTATAGGAAATAATTGACTTTGTATATTGTATTTTTTATTGTTTTGTCCCTTTGAAGATATAGGGCTTCATAATCACATCAAACTCTTAGTGATGACCTGTTCTTGTAAAGTAAGTCAAGTAATCATATTCACATTGTTTAATTGCATGATTTCAATAGGAAAATAACAGACTACAATGGCTACAGGAGATGTACAACAGGAAGAGAAATACAATAACTTGTAGTTTCTTGAAGACTGGATTCATACTACGTTTAATCAAAAAAAGGAAGGAATGTTTTAATGTATCAAGATGGCAGGATTTTAGGACGTATTCAGGACTGGTGCATAATTTTGCAGAATTGTTAAGTTTGATTTGGATTGATCCAGGTTTCATCTGCTTGGACTGCAAAAGTGAGACAGAAAAGATATTGAGAGTGAGATAGGTTATTCAGACAATGCTGAAGATAATTAATAGTTCATAACTATGATTCTACGACAGTTTACTTAAGGACATAGATATCATATTATAGGTTATAATGTTCATGACATACCGTGTTATTGAATGCTCAAGTGCCAGGTTCCCCTTGTTTCGAGGTATGTGTGATTAGTGATATGCAAGCTAGGTAAAGTAGAGAGCATTATCTGAATAATCAAACTCTTTTCCTGGTCGTGATCAGACCAGAATGGAGCAGAAAGCTGCTGCTTTTGCAGCTTCTCCACCTTTATTGATTAGGTACTAATGCAAATCAAGTTTAGAATCCTTTGGTTTCAGTAGTAATCTCTTTAGGGTGTGCTTTATCTCTCTTTTGCTTGTTTTCTTGCTCCTACAGTAACACAATTACTTACCTTCTTCCTCTACTAGCAGCAGTTGCAGGCAGATAGAGAACAGCTGAGCTGGAGATGATTATATAGTAAACCCACTGATCTCTGTAAGAAATGTCCCATAGGACAGGGCAGGTATGACAAGGATTTAGATTATCAAAACAACTAGAGGAAAAAAACTGGCTGAATGTGATTGGGTGTCTTAATACAGGGTTATCAGAGATAGGAAAACTTCCTCTATAGTTAAGTATAACCATCTGTTTTTAAAGTGAAGGAAATTTCCTAGTCCGCGTATGATTCTGAAAAGGTGTTTCAAATCAATAGGAATACCTGGTTTTAAGGCTTGTGAGATTGTTCTTACAAAACACTTGGTTTGATTGAGTAATATCTGGAATGGGTTTTTGGACTCCCAAATTAGAGAGACATCAAGATGACAGGTCCAAACCATGAGTTACTACAGTAATGTAATATTTTAAAGCAATCTGTTCCTGAAACACAGGTGAATAGGAGCTTCTGTAAAAGTATGGGTATTACTCACAGAACAGCCTTGATTTATTTGCTAGATTTCTCGGCTCTGCCTAAATAGACAGCAAGTTTGGAAAACAGATTTTCTTTGCTTTGAAAATTAAATTTAGAACCACAGTTTTCAGCTTGATTCTTTTCCAGCCTGGAAAGGAGTTAATCGAACAATGGTAACTAAAACAAAACACCTGTGGGAGAGAGGAGAGAACATCAGGCTGTGGTGTCCCAGCTTTTCTGTTTTGTTTTAAAAATATTTATGTATTTGACCAAGTGAGTTGCTTATTTTGTTGTACTCTGTGTGTGTGTTTTAATGCAAGCTGAAGAGGCCATGATGTTATCCTACTGGAAGAGAGGGGAGTATGCCCTTTGAAGTGGTATCATGTGGATCATCTTCAGGAGGTAGTAGTAGTTGGAATGTGTTGTTTAGACAGGAATGAGGAAGGTAGAAAGAGAAGAGAGAACTGTTCTTTGGGTCGTGAACCACCATTACATTGGGGTACTCTACATCTCAAAGTAGTTTATACCCCTGAAAGGAGAAGGCCTACTTAAGTCAGCAGACCCAGGTTCTTTTTTGCTCAGATGCAGGTAGAGAAAAGCCTCAAAGCTAGTGAGATTTGACAGTACAGGCAAGCAGATCTAATGTCTAACTGAGCCCTAAGAGAGCTCCTGCACTCAGTTCTTCAAACATCCAACTTGACTGCATTTCTACCACTTCTCTTGCCACCAGTAAGTTGCTGTTCTAACTCCACTTCGGCGATATTGGGGCTGAAGGCAGGGGGCTGTTAATTTTAAGGGTTTTTTGTAGGTCTAGTTTTCTAAAATAGTCAGGGGAGAGTCAGTCATGGCATGACTTCCAGTTTTGTTTTCTTACAAAAAGGTAGGAAACAGTGTTAGCATAGAAAATGAATTGATTGTTCTTTATTGTGGCAATAATGTGGTTTTCCTATTAATTAAAAAAAAATTAGCGAGATGGAAAGATAGTTTTTTCCCAACACTGAAAGAAAGGCTGGGTATTTCTAGTACTCAGTGTTAAATGGCCAAGTATATGCTCATATCTGCCTTTTTACAATATTTCAGTTTCCTTGTAGCTCTGTAGTCATTAAGCCCTGGAGGGGATAGGTAGAGAACAAATTGTGCTATTGTTTGTGCCCAGTCAAAGAGATACTGATGCCTTAGGAATGTCTCTCAGGTATTTTCTCATGTTTCTTTCCTGCTTTTGTATTTTTTTTTGAGTACTGAGTCTTTTGAATAATAATTACTTTTATATCAAACCTCAATAAATAGATCTCTGCTTTGCAGAACTCTGACTTTAATAATGTCCCTGTTTTAAGACCTTGCTCTTAAGTAATGTTCTTTTTAATTTGCTCTAATCAAACCGATAGCAGGGTGGTATGTGCTATTCAATGTCTGCTTAGCTTTAATCTCCCTGTTAATGCTATTCCTTTTGGAGAGGTGTGCTGTATTTTATTTATTTTGATAATGTGTTCTACTTGACAGAACGAATCTCTGTTGTAAGAGTCTCTTTGCTGTAATGTTACTTCACCTAGGCTTCTAACTACATTACCTCTAGTTTAAATTTACCTTTTTGCTCTGCCATCATTTTTTATCCATGCCAATCTCTTGGATTTTGAAGAACAGTACCTTGATGTATTCAAATAGAATTATGATCCTTGAGATTAAATATAGAGGGGGTAGAGACTGAAGAGAAAAAGGTGACATATTTGTAAAATTAGTTGTTTCTAGTTTTTGTATTTTAAGGGTAGGAAAACTTACTTTTTTCTTCTTGATTAGTAAACAAAACTGCACTGACTTTCTGCACAATTGCTTGCTTTTTAAGTAAGTCAGATATATTGATTTGAAAAAGCTAAACATCAAACGTTAGTGCTTTTCCAGGAGTATTTCCGTATGTTTGTGCATATATTACCAAATCTGATATTATGTGGGACTTTCAAATTGAATGTATTTTAATGTTTTTCATTCGTCACCTTCTTTGTAAGGTTATTCTGATGCAGCATCTGTGTCTTTGATGAACCTATTGCCTAAACAAAGCTGATCTTATCCTACTTAAAAGTTTCTTGGGTTTATTTCAACTTATGCTTTAGAAGGAAACTTGTTTGGCTCTGGGCCTGCTAGTACATCACAGCAGATAAGATTGTGCTAACAACAAGGGAATTTTTGTTTTTCTGCAGAATTGCATTTATTGAACTGAATTAAGAGTTCAAGGGCTGCAATTTCCTATCTCAAATCACCTTGCTACTACTTAGACTCCAAGCGGAAGTTGGAGTTTATTTTAGGAAACATGAAAATGCTTTTAAAGGGATGACTTAGAGGTAAAACATCAGCAAAAGTGGGGACACCTGCTGTTAACAAAAGTGCCTGCACGTTTGTCAGACCTACATCCCCGGCAGAGGGAACCGCCGAGTGAAATCCTGACCGCTCCTGGGGAGATCCCATAGGTGGCAGCAGTCACTGCAGTTTAGGAGGTTAACAATGGAATGATTTATAGGTACGAGAATAAAGATGTCATAGCTCAGCTAATGGCATCGTCCTACGAAAAAGTGCTGCTCTTTGAAATATGATAAGAAGAATGCCACTTACTTTTTCAGTTGGCTCTTAAGGTTTGACTAGTTCTTTGTCTGTAACTTATGTTTTTAAAATTGTTCCTAAACTCAGTTTAAGGGAGCCAGAATTTTATAGTGCCATTCTATGAAATACAGTTGAAAGACCTGATGGGAATTAAAAAAAAAAAAAAAGAACAGTCTTATTAATTTCAGTGCTGGAATTGCAAATTCTATGTTTCCGTGTAAGCTTTGTCTGATAATAGAAGAATTAATAGTGCAAAGTAAAGACTATTGCTTTTATTTTGAGAAGCCTGGCTGAAACCAGGCTGTTTTTCTAAACTAAATGTATATTTGGTGTGATCTTTATTAACATAATTGCTATACTTCAAATTCTCCGCATGAAGATGCCTTAGAACTGAGGTAGCATATTCATTGAATCATTTTTGCTCTTCAGAGTGGAGGAGAGAAGCTTGCCATTTGAACTTCATAAACAGAATAGCTTGGTTAAATTACCCCAACTGAATTAATATGTGCTGCTTGTAAATATATTTTCTTTTATATGCCATTGGGCAACTAGCTATGCTGTTTTCATTTTTAACTTGACTCCCCCCCGACCTTTTTGTAAGTGACAGGTGAATTGAATTTCATCTTTTCTCTCCAGAAGTACCACAGCACAAGAAATATCATGCCGTGCTGCTGAGAAGCTAGGGATTTTATCCTTTATGTTTTTATCATGGTAGATATTTTACCCAGTAATGTGTTCAAATTGTTTTGGAAAATCATTGACACTCATCTCTTATTTGTTTTAAGAAGAAAAGAACAGAATCACCTCACTCATTGTGTCATTTCAAATAAAGTAGCTAGAAGTGGACTTTCTACTGTGACAATGAAACAATAAATAAAAGCTGTTTACTCCTGTATCAATGTGGATCCCTTTTTTCTGGGTGAACACATTATTGTACTCTCCTACATGTATAAATACATTCTTCCTAGATGGAACATTTGTCTAGCTAGCATTTTGCACTGTTAAAGCTTTCACCTGTTCTCTAGGACATGCTTTCGTGTAGGTGCTATGTCGTGTTGGAAACTTCTCTGTTTTGGTAGTTTGTAACAATATTACTGGAAGATAAAATTTCATAGATATCATTAAATCCCTTTTACAAGTAAGCAAGTAAGAATAAATCTTTTTTGTTCTGTGCTTAACAGTCTTACTGTGTTTAAAAAGTAATAAAATTAACTTTAGCATAAAATGTAGCTACAGGTTTGGGGGTTTGTTACAATTTTTGATAGTCCTATGCTAAATCTATGGAAAGGAAAATTATTTTTTATCTTTAGAAAAAAGTAGGGTTCTTAATAGGGGAGTGCTGCTTATTACCATATGCACTGAGACTTTCAGCTAGTGTGTTTCTAAATCACAAGTGAGATAATAAATGATTTCATATGGCCTTTGAAGTTCAACTGTTTTCAGTGAACTGTCTAAATAGAATCATTCATCAGTCGGGGCAGAATTAATATATAGCTCTGAAATAGTCCCTAAAACCTCTGAAAAATATTTTAAAGAATGAGACAGCACTGAAGCAATTTATTAGTCAAATCTTGTTTGACATATTTGTGGCAGTAGCTTTGTTTGGCAGACTTCGTGGGCCTGCTGCATGAATCAGGTGTGCAGGATCAGGGCCTCTCCATGGTTTTTGTCTTCTTACAAACTGGAGCTGTGCATACACAGCATTCCTCTCTTACTGAGACACAAAGGAAAAGCACAGTTTTAAATGTATGAAATGGTGAATCAAACTCTCCAAATACTCAAAACATAAATTAATTGCTGCACAGCTTTTCTTCCATGTTGACAATGACTATAACTGGCTATATTTTAGGGATATTTACTTAATTTTCATTGATTATTTTCTTAATTATTATTCTTCATGTTGTAAATTGTTCTTTGCTAAACATTATCCAATAATTACCTGCATAAGCAATGTCATGTTAATAACAAATTGATTTAGAGTTTCCCACAATAATTGGATTTATTTTTCTTTTAATTCTTTAGTGTAAGCAGTGACAGGAAACAAAATAGTTGTTGCTGTGTGCTTTGTTCTTTGTGCGAATGTCAATCATTCACTTTTCTGCACCTAGGAGGGTTTTAGTTTTGAGAACTATAGCACATGACTTGAAATCTGTACAGCATTTTGGAGTGGTTATGAACACTCAGCTTATGTCAGTGGAAGCAAGCAGTTTGGCCAGTGGAAGAGATCATTAGATCAAAGCAGTTGGTATGAGGCTTATATGCTTGCAGTGTAGCAGTCTAGGTTGGGGTTCTACCTCAGACTAGTTTTAGGTTGGACTGTTGGATGAAATGCCTTCACCAGAGGTGTGATTGGAAGTTGTTCAAGGAACCAGTTACTGGTTTGGAACCCTGTGTCCCTATTACAGTACATTTGGTGCACAGCCAAAGTGAAGCTTCTGGCTGGGTCTTCTCTGGAAAGAGCCCAAGTCCACACATCAAAACTCCTCCGCAAAGGTGACACCAATGTGCTGAGTGAGGACAGCTGGCACGTTCAGATCACTTAACCAGCATGAGTATGCAGGTGCAGCCTCAGAATTCCCAACACCTTCAGAGTGCTCCTCAGGACTCAAAGCTTGGTCCTTTGGAAAGTGTTGGAAGGAAAGAAAAGAACTGTTACCTCTGCAAAGCGATTGTGAAAATCAAGATACAGTTTGGGGGAGAAGCCCAAGATGTTAGCACTATTTTTGAATTTAACTGGTAGATTTCTGAAAATTTGTACCAAATGCTATTGCAGGGATTTTACATAATTACATTCAAGCATTTTTTTTGGTGTACTTTTAATGTATAAATCCAGGGAAGACTAGAGGTACTTTGCAATAATGTATAAAATACTATTTGGAATATCACTGTAAGTTAATTTAACAACTTTTCCCTGCTTTTGTTTTGTTTTCATAATGTCCCTTCCTCCTCGCCCCTTCTTTTTCACCATCAACACTTTTCACTGGTTTCAGGCATCCCTCATTGTTGTCATTGACTCTGTGTGCCAATGGTGTTTTATTGCAAGAGAACTGATGTGAATTATTGGCTTGCATAGAACACTGGTGGAAATAGAAAGGTGGACCAGGTCATCAGCAAAGAGGTGTGAGTACAGTTACTCTGAACTATGCTCCAGTACCTGTATCTTGTTTCCAATAGTAACACAGTTCTCTAGTGTTAGTGCTTTCATTGTGAAAAAGTAAATTCTCCTTCCTGTCCTTGTACAGCTTCTTCTACATTGTCACCCAGAGGGGATGTCTATTGAATGATCTTTTCTTTCATCCCAAAAAATTGGGATGTTTCTTCTTTGGAAGAATTTATGTTCACTAAAAGATTTATGGATTTCTTCCTTTCTTCCTCTGCCTTTATATTTAATGCTGTATACCTGTTACTACCTTTAATGCAGACCCTGTGTCTTCTTGGGGTTTGGACAGCGGCCAGTAGAGGAGTATAAGAACTCCTGGACTGTACCAGATGAAAGGTTCTCCTTGTCTAGAGTGATTATTGGTGATTCTTCAAGAAGGCGGAAAGGTACAGAGTGCTGTGTCTCTGAGGCATTCCCCTGGCTTCTGTGAATCTGTGGTTTAGGAGCTTCTTCACTTTAAGATAGTGCTTGTATTACGGTTTTAATAGTTTTAGTGATGTATCATCCTTAAATTATCTAAATACTTGCTGGATTTATTTGCACATCCAGTGGCAGGGCATTCCTTATTTACTCATTTAACCATGGATCATGTTATAGAGTAATTTTCCTTTTTTTTTTTTACATGGCTTCTATTTAAGTATGCTCCTGAAGTGCAGATTGATAATACAATAGTGTAAAAATGAAATCCCTTTGAAGAAATATCCCACTTGTGCACACCTTACTCAGGTGATAAATTCTTACAATCACTAGTGTCTGTTTCTCACAGTGCTGAGACAATATCTATGGCCACAGAAAGAAATAATAATTTTCCCAGGAGCCTTGCGTTTCTCCAGTCCTGTAAATTGCAATTACTGGGACATGGCTGCAGCATCCCCAGGTGCTGTGTACTATGGGCAGATCCTGGGAGGCCTGGGGATCTGCCTTGCAGAATTCCAGTCAGACCTGCTCAGCTGTATTCTTTCCTTCTTTCTCTTGCAACACAGCAGGTTCTGAAAGGAATGTTTTGTAGCATTCATCCCAAACTGATATTGGGTAAGGTAGCAGTGATAATTTGGGAATGTCCAAAATGAAATATAAGCATGTTTTTGCTGTTCCATGTTTTTATTCAGTCTAGGACCTTCACATATGATGTAGATATATTTATTATTTTGTACGAAGTACTCTATTTTACATCCTAATAAATTTTTAACTTTTTTCAAATTTCATATTTAACTTATTTCAAAATATTTCCCCTTCTATTTGAAGACATTTCTATTGTTTTTATTTTTTTCCATATTTTTTCAAATATAAGTTGCCCAAGCAAACGTGTATTACTGGTTGCTTTATATACAGTTTTGTGGTTCTTTTCTTTTCCAGACAGAAAATGTTTTAAACAGCTCTGTTTCACATCCCACTCCTTTTCTCTTAAAATTTGCATTGTCCTTGTGGACTTTTCGTATTATTGGTGTGAGTTGGGTTCAAGTAGAGAAAATATTTGAAAATCTGCTATATCATAGATTGCTTTTGATCTCTGTTTTGTGTTAAATAGGTAATTTTACTTTTTTTTTTTCCCTGGAAAATTTCAATGTTAGTATAATTACTACGTATATCTCAACACAACTTCTTTTAACAGGGATAATGTGGAATACATCTAAATTAGTCTGTATGTGCCAGCATGAGTTTTTTTGTTGTTTGATTCTTTTGGAATTTTTCAAAGCTTTCCCTAGCTCAGTCTGATCTGAACCAATCTGCTCCTTGTAAATATGTGTTGTTTCTTCTGTCTTCCATAGAATGAACACATCTATGACAATAATAATTGGGAAAGTAGCTGCATTTTATCTTGCACATTATAAAACACATTATTTGTTATAATTCTGTCTCCTGTACTGTGTTCTTGGAATGGCTCTGTATAGTTTGAAATCATAAGTTCTTATCTGAATTTTGTCTCTTATACTCTTCCTAGTGATTTTCTTCATTGCTTGCTGTGATTAAATTAATCTTTGAATATATATTTTGAAGTTTATGTGACATTAAAAGCCCAGATAGGTTTATAATTTTTCTTTTATATGTTCTTGCTAAACCACTGTTCTAGTAAACTGAGATGTGCTTTTCCCTTAAAATCTGCCATGATACCACTTTATCATGTTGGTCATGGATTTTTTCTATATGTATATATATTCATGGGGTAATTTTCTTTGCTACCTTCTAATTTTCCTGAACAAAGTTGGGTTTAGCAATGGACACAGTCACCAGGCATGTTCTCTTTAGGACAGTGTCAATGAGAGGACTGTGACTGTATCACAGGGAAGTACAAGCACATGCTATGGTAACTAGTATTCAGAGAAAGACAAGGTTCAGTTGCTGTTCAGTTCACAGGGAAATGTATCTCCCTTTTGTCATTATTAAGTTCATAATAAGTTACTTGAAAGACCAGGACAACAGAAATTAATGTAGAACCTGCTTATTGATGCTGACAACAAACATTATTGTCTTAACCTCAGTAAAGCTTTGAGCAGCTAAATATTGCACAGCATATTTGTTTATTATTTTGTTGTATTTTATTGCTGTAGAGAGCTTTGTTTTTCATATGTCTGTCTTTTCCTTTTTGTGTTCGTACTAGATACTGGAAAATTCCTGACAGATGAAGGGTGTTGAGCAGTAGATTAAGGTCAAATATATCTCCACTCTCTTTCAGTTGGTGGTTCCTTTATGACTATACAAATCCACATGCTATGATGAGTCCTCTTATGAATCTGATTTCCACTAAATATTCCTCCTTTTTTTTTAATTATAGCACAGCAATAATTTTCTTGTTTAGAAAGCTGTCTTTGGTAAGTAGAGAACAGCTGATAACAATTGGAAAAGCCGGTGATTCCATTTTATCATTGAAAGCAGGAGGATCAGTTTTAAACATGCAGTAGATATGAACAATGTTATCTGAGAGCTAGATGTAGCATTATTCATGTTAAAATATTAAAACTATTGATTTGAGCTGACCTTGATAAGTTGTTGCCCTGAAGTAGGTACTGTTTTTAAAATTAGTGAAGTCTTCCTAATGAAACATCAGAAATCTGTAAGAAAGTGTAAAATTCTACAATATGGCATGGGAAATCAAGTGACTCCAGGGCTAGTAGTTTTGTATAAAGTAGACATAAATAAACTTGTGAAAAAAACCCTGCTGTGTGACTTGACAGAAGTAAAACTACTGTTTGCAAAATTGAGAATATTCACTGCTTTGTCTCATGTAGTTGTCTCCTGAGGAAGGGCTCTAAGTCTGAAGTAGCTCCAAGTAATTGATTTGTCTCGTGATACACAAACCTAAAAGGGATGCTTTACTGGTAGTTGCTTTAAGGCAAGGTCTTTGCGTCTGACAGTAACTAATTTCTATGGCTTGCTTTCCCTGACTCCAAAGATTTTCCTGGAGAGAAGTTGACTGGGATAGTAGGTCTTATAAGTGAAGCATTGACTTGTGACTCTGAAGACTGGATTGTATTTCTTGGGTCTGCTGTTGCATGCTTTTGTAACTTCAAGTCACTTGGAGGCCAATCCAGAGGCCAATGAGGTTGGATGTGTGACTTCTATTTGTGTTAGACTGGTCTTATATGAGCGCTTCCACTTTTTGTTGTGCTCCATTTTCTAATCTCTTCGACAGTTGTATTCCTTTATCTCTTGCCTCTCATTTTGAATGTTAAACCTAAACTCTCTTGTAGGGACTGGCCTTTGCTAAATGGTTTTATAATTTAATGTTGATAACTGCAATTAAACATGGTACTCTAGCTTGAGATATTGCATAACATTACCAAAACCTGGAAGATAAGCACTGTAACATTTTAACTTTTGGTTTGTATTAAATCTCTGAGTGCCAGGAGAACTGTTCTATTGCCCATTTTAGGATGTAAATTGGTTTGGAAAAGTGACTGTCTACTTTCCTCCAGCCTGAGGTGAAGTGGCTTATCCACTCTTATCCCTCAAAAGCCATGTACACAAGAGTGTACTTGTGATGTCTGCCTGAACTGGAATAGTGATCTGCATACTGTTAAAGGGTATTTAGTAAATTCTCTTTGGGGTTAATAACCCTTCAACTATTCACTCTGTAGTCTAATCTTTTTCAGAATTGCCTTGTAAAAAATGCAGAACCAAAATAGCTTGTTAAACTAGCACTGCAAGGAAATTACTGTGTTTTATATTTGAGGATGAAGTATAATATTTGTAGTTTTTTCATCTTTAATTTTCTATCCTCCATAAAATTTTAAAAGTTCAGTGGTGGCTTACTTTTGCACTTCAAGCGAGAAGGAAATGCTCAGGTTTTTTGTTTGCTTTGTCTGTATCAAATGGAATATTGTGCTGTGGGTATTTTTTTGCAGCTGGGAATGTTGTGTATGTATATGCTGTGAATATGTTTTGCAGCAGCTTGTATTGATTTAGTTTTATGGTATTCACTTTTTAGCTTTTCTTGAATCATGAAGCATTATTGTTGCTTTGTTTTCTTTGTTTTGACATGTTTTGCTTATGAAGGAAAACACTTGATAAAATACTAATTTCTGGAGCACAGACTCATGCTTTGTTTATTGATAGTTATTCAGACTCCTCTATACATAGAATTGTTAATTTCAAATGGGCTTTTTACAGACAATTAGTCTCCTGAGTACTTTCTAAAATTACATTAATTTATTTCACAGTATTTTTTGTAGACAAAATGATGTCGTTCTTTCTTTTAAAGCTTTGAAACTTAGGCAGAGAGAGATTGAAATCCAAAGTACCTTGTAATACCTGCTGTCCTATTTGTAACACATTTTCTGTGGTCATCCACCACTCTGTGCTCTCTGTAACACCAGTTTATACTCAGCTGTGTGCCACTATGTTCAGTGTTTCTTCAAATCTAGAAATTAGAGGCTTTCAAGTTGCATACCAAATAGTCAAGAAACAATCAATAACTGTTTTATATACATATATTTTATCATATAGGAACTTAATGGGAGATAAAAGTACCACAATCACTTTTTCAAAGTAAGGTCTTATGTAGGCCAGACCACGTTACTCTTGGCTTTATCCTGTCTGGTCTTGGAAACCTTTGAGGATAAAGACTACACAGCTTCTCAGGGCAACTTGGGTCATGCTTGGCTGTCCTCACAATGAAAAAGCTTTTACTTCCCTTCCATTTGAAGCAGTTCCAGTTTCAATTTATGTCAATTGCCTCTTGTCTTCCTGCCATGCACTGCTGTAAAGAACCTGGTTCTAACTTCCTGATAATAACCTTGTAGGTACTGGATGACCTCTTGCCCTTGTCTTCTCCATCCTGAACAATCCCCCTTCCCTCAGCACCCTCCCTCACAGGGTTTGTGTCCCAGCTGCCTGACTAGCTTTGTGACCTCCCACTGAATTTGCTCCAGTTCCTCTTCCTGTCACTGCCCAACACTGGACAGCCCTTCCCTCAATCCACTGTGTTTGTTTGTAGTCATAAAAACCAAGGTGCAGCTGGCCTCCTCTCATGTGAGGGCTCCCTATGATCCTCCTAATGTGTGAACCAAAATGTTTGTTGATAAAAATTAATAAACTTTGTTAGACCAAGCAATGCATTTGGAAGAAAGGAACAAACTGTTAGGAGCACAAACCGTCTCCTGGAAAAGAAGCAGCAGCAGAATTCAAAAAGATACAAGTTAAAATAAATGGTTACTCTGAAGTGAATGTAATTATGTAAATCAGTGAGATAATCTGAAAGGAAGAAGTAAAAAGGGGAGGTGGAACCTAAAAGGGTGATCAGGTCATTAGAGCTTTGGGATACAGAGATAGACTGGTAATTATGCCTCTGACATGCTGAGGGAATGGAAGGAAGTCAGACATAAGGAAATACTATAAAATCAACATCTTTACAAAGTTTGTTATTATTACCCAGGAAAGTTATGAATTTTAGCTCTTGGTCTCTTCTTCCAAAGTAATGTAAATTAATTTCTTAATAATCAAGATTGAGAGGAGAGAGGTGTTTTTTTTTCTTGGTGAAAAATGTTTTCCTGTTGGTAAATGAGTTTTATCAGTTGTCAGTGTGAATTTATTCTGATATGCTGTAATTTCTTTGACATATTTTACATGTTTCAATCAGTTGTTATTGAAATTTGGAACATTGCAAGAAGTATGGTGAAAAATCTGTGACTTCTGATGATGATGTTGTAGGGAAAATTTCTCTTACTCTGTCAAGTTTTGCAGTTTAATACTGGGAAAATTTGAAAGATGTCATCTACCTTCAATTTTAAGTTTTTATTTTTAAATTATTTTCTGAGTAGCTTTCAACAGGTATCACACAGGACAGGGAAGAGTGTAACTTCACTGAGATGTTCTTTTTGTGGTAAGAAACGAGGTGACACTTGATGGCCTGATCAAAAAAGTGATCTGTTCTCAAAAAAGCATCCCCTTTGGGTGTAAATTCTCTTCAGCTGGGTTCAATCATCTGAGCAAATTTAGTGATGTCTTGTGGCTAGACTTTTTGCTTTATTTCAAATAATTTATTTTGGAGAATGCCAAGTTTTGAAGTGGTACATGTGTACATGTTGCTGATTATAGGTTGATTATAGGGTCTGTAAAGTTTAAATTGGTGTAGAAATTTTCTGGAAGTTGTGGGTTCACTTAGGCTGCAGAGGAGTTAATTCCTTTGTTGTTGAACATGCAACAAATAATCTAACTCTGAAGAAAAGAATGTTTTCTGCCTTCTATATCTTCTCTTTCCAGGTGAAATCTGATCATCTTTTCTCTGTTTTTCACCTTTTTGCTACTGACCAGCTCTGCATGTGCAATACTATTCTGACAGAGCTTCTCATTGCCTCTCTTATTAATTTTTCATTCCATTTTGCCTACTGTAGTTCACATGATATGAATTTCCCTAATCTCAGATTATTTTATTTATAATTTCACCAATCTGTGGAAAATAAATGTCATGTTTACACTTAGATTATTTACTATACATGTTGAGTTCTGCTTAGCCACTAAGGTATAATGCACTGAGGAATTTGCAGCATCTGAGATG
The DNA here is from genome assembly GCA_013397155.1 of Irena cyanogastra. Lineage (NCBI taxonomy): Eukaryota > Metazoa > Chordata > Aves > Passeriformes > Irenidae > Irena > Irena cyanogastra. The sequence continues at coordinate 57,891 of VWZV01009808.1, read as the reverse complement.
TCATTTCTCTAAAACAGATTGTTGTTCTAGGCTTACAAATGAGTTGTGCATAAGTGATTTGTGGTGCAAATATAGATGGTGAGAAGTCATGTACATAAAGTACAGTAGGAATACCTATGCTGTTTACAATTATCAAGAATCTCTTCCTTAGGATGATGGTCCAGCAAAGTTCCAGTGGATGCAGTTGCTGGTGATTCAATAAATAGTCCTTTTGTTTCTGAATGCAATAACTGTGAATGATTTCATAACTGTGAATGTGCATTTCCAGAGCCTATATGACATAATTTTCCTGATTGTTGGGCAAATATGAGATGTAAAGCAGTGATGATTGGTTGAAAATTTACTTACAGCTGAAGATGCCTGCCTGTAAAAGTCCTGTTATTCCACTAATTCGCTGAAGCGAGTTTCACTGTGGCAGAATCCTCTGGGGTTAAATTTGGGAGGGAATTAAATTATGTAATTGGAGGAGGCAGAAGTTCTATTGACAGGACTGGTCACAAGCCTGGAATCAAATGAAATACTCACTCCCCTCAGGCAAAAACCATGCACTCACTGCTGAAAGATCATGTCTCTTGATGCTACTCTTACAAAATAAATGTTATTTACACTGGGTAAACCTCAGCTGCTTCCTGCCTCATGCTTAGAGTCTTTCCTTTATTCTAGAAGATGGTTATCTGTCTCTGCCTCTGCTTCCACTTTCTCTGAATCAGTTGCTCCACACAAGTGAGTTGGAAGTGTTTTCAGAAACTCAGAATGGGCTAACAGGAAGAAATTGATTTAAACAGATTCAGTGAGCCTCTAATATGAAGCAGTAAGTTCTGTTTGAGAAAACCCAAAAGAAGGAATTAACTAGATTTTATGCCTGTGTCATCATTCATAGATATTCCCAATGATCTGTATGATTTCCTGTTACATACTTCAAAGACCATTGCTACATCAAAACTTTTTTTGCCTTGTAGTCATTGGGAGCATTAGTCCTGTTACCTGCAGATGAGGAGTGTACTTGCCTTGTCTCAGGTAGTTGTCCTGTTTGCAGTCCTGTGTTAGCCCTGTATGCTCTCCTTTCACAGCGCTGTGGTGTGTCTGCTCTCCAGGCATCTGGGTGCTGCCTGTGCTTGGCTGGGCAGGGAAAATCAGTTTGTATTAACATTGAGGTTGTACTTGTTTTTTTTTTTTTTAGGATAAGTATCAGTAATTTTTGTAACACTTCAAAGAAGGGTGGAACTGTTGAAACAAGGTGAATCTTGCTAATTTTCCAAAGATTGTCCACATCAGATGGCAGAGTTTCCTGGAGATGGACAATTCCACTCTTCCACCACTCCCCATGCACTGGAGAGCAGAGCTTTTCTGTGCCTTGGAGCTATGCAGTGTTTTCACCTTGCAAAGAATGTGTAGCTACTGGTGGAGCCATGTGGTGGATGGGCTCTGGCTCTTGCTCTTTGCGTAGCAGCTGCCTTGTAAAAAATTGCATTCCACATCAAGGATTATGTGGAGTACTTAAATCCCGTTGTGACAGCTTTCCAGTGCAATTCTGTGCCAAGAAGACACAAGTCCTAAACAAAGAATTTTAATATTTTCATCCATTACTTCAATAAAAAGGCCCAAATTGTTTCAATATTTTTGTAAGCCAAATGACATGGTTTAGAACTAGCAGCATTTGATTAATAAAATCAAGGATTCAAAACTTTTTTATTAATTTCATTTTTAACACAATTGGTATTTTTTCATATGTTTTGTGCAAACCTTAAGTATGTTTTAGCTTACTACAAAATGAGAAGCACTGGGAGGTACCTGTTATTTTATAGCAATTTTGAGTTATTTTTCTGTCAGTTTGTATTCCTTTTAAATGTGACATACAGAAACTCTCACTTAGGACAACTGCCTTCAGGCTCACTCCTGGATGTCAATAGTGTGAGCAAGAGGTGCAGTGCACAACAAGAATAGGTCATGAAAATGTAAACACTCCATCACTTACGTGGGTGGTTCTCTATTTCTTTGAAATCCTGGACATGTAATTAGGTGAGGTTTTTTGGTATTAGTATTACAACACAGGTATGGACAAGCTTGTCTTCTTACTTGTAGATTTTGGAATTTTTGGTTTTGTTTTGTATTTTTTTTACTGGATCCCAGTCTACCAGAAACTATGCTACCTGGCTTTTACCAGAAGTTTACTGGGCAAACAGATGTTTCTTTGCACTGCATATTATCAAAAACTAGGGATTGCAGCTAGATATATATAGCTAAAAATGCAATATTAACGTTTTGTTACTGCTGATGTATTAGCATAATTGCTTGGGCTAGGAAAGTGCAAATTAATTAGCCAGCAAATAATTTGTGGGTGTCCTTTTGATCTTGGCCACACTGTAGTGTAAAAGCTGTTTAGACATACAATTTTGTTTTGTTTTAGCTTTATGTCTACTGTACCACAAATAAAATCCTTGCAGACTATCACTGCCACTGACATTCCTCCTCTTGGGTCTCTGTTAAAAAAGTTTAGAGGCGGTAAATTAGGTAGAATATGATATCCATTTAAAAAGGTTGTGACCTGAGACTTTGTGTTTTGCTGGTATTCTTCATTCTCGAATATTTTAAATTATCCATCTGAATTACAGGCTGAGTGACCCAAAGTCAGTTGCACAGCTTATTTAATAGGGAATTTTTTTTTTCAAACACAATAAAAAGAAGTTGGATAGACCAAATGGGTAAAAGATACTAAATCTGTAAGTCTTTTTATCCAGAAGTAGGTATTCATATTTTATATTAATAACTTTAAAGTCTATAATGGGGCTATTGATATAGGTTGGCTCTTTGGGCTTCTTTAGTAGTAGCACACTGTGAATTTAGCTCCTTGGGTACCACCCGTCTCCTTGTCATACGCGTGTAAAACAGCTGGTGTAGGCACTGGTTAATTTTTGAAATGCCTTCGTGGCATTGCAAGGATGAATTAAAAAAAATTTTGTAACAGTCATATTTTGGTAATTGGTAAGATATCTACCATCCACATCACAAATATCTCTTATTTCTTTAAGGAAAAATATTTAAGTACTAGGACCCAGTTAAGGTTTTTATTTAAGATATCAAATCATCATATGTTTTTCATGCATTTCTCATTTCTTTGTCATTTCCATATCTAACAGAGCGTGGTATTTTCATACTCTAAACCCATTCTCCTGACTAGACTGTTTGTGAGGTGTAAGGTGTTTATAGCATTAAGTTAGTTGTGGCAACACTGTTTAATACCCTAGAATATGGCTGTGTGGACTTCATAACAACTGTCTTAGTCTACTTGCTTCTCATATCAAACCTTCAGTCATTCCTGTTACCCTTGTATGCTTTTCTGTTTCTACTATATACTTGTTTGAAAGGGCTCCTCAGAACTGCATATAGCTGTCAAGATGTGAGCTCTTTGGAGGTTTATACAGTGACATAAAGATACTTCTCTCCTAATAATTCTTTCTTTTGTCTTTGTTTTTGGGTTTTCTCGTATGTTTGTTGTTGGTGGTGGTGGTTTTTTTGTCCTGTTTTGTTGTTTTTGTTTGGTTGGGGGGTTTTTTTGTTTGTTTTGTTTTGTTTGATTGGGTTTTTTTGCCTGCTATTCAGTATTCTACAAAGTATTTCATAGAACTAGCTATTTTAACCTCCTGATCATGCAGTGGCCGGCTCTGGGCTAATTGCTTTGTGCATTGTCCTTGCTTTGTGGGTTGCTTTTGTCTGCATTGTATTTTTGGCTTGCATTTTTGTGCACCATTAATTTTTCAGTTTCACCAGTCCCCTCTAATTTTTCAACTATTTCTCACTTGAGTGTTGTGTTTATTACCATGTGTAACCTGATTACACCTGCATTTTCAACAAATTTTACAATGTCCTGGGACAGACTCTTGAAGTAATTAATGTATTCACTTCCCATCCCTCTGCAGACTTACAATGTATTTCATTTTGTATTTTGTGTCTTGTATCTTAATAACACTTTTAGTCTTTTAATCTACATGATAACTGCAGTTTTCATTTCAGAGGTATCATTTGGAAGCACAGCTGAACTATATAAACTGAAATTCTTCTATTTCCAGGCTTCTTGTCTCCAACAGAGGTTTATGAGGCAGGACTTTCTTTGCAGGAGAGTGCTGGTTCTTTCCTAATATCCTTGTTAGGCACTTTCAAAGACAATATATAAAGACACATATAAAGATAATTGAAGTGAAAGGTTACACACCTCAGTTCCACTGTTTGGTTCTTGAATTCCTTTAGCACTCCTGAGTGAATACCATTTGGTTCTTGGGACTTCTTACTCTTGGTATTGGCCATGTATTCTGCAGCTGCTTCAGAGAGTTTTTCCATAAATTCTTGTTTCTCTTTACTAATGGCTTTCTTTACTGCTTGTCTGCTGCTGTTGCAATCTCTTGGCAAACACCTGATAAGTTGTTTTCCTTTTACAGTTTGTCCAATTACTTTATTACTTTATTAACTTGAACTCTGGTTTTAGTGTGACCAATTGTCTTGTCTCTTTACCATCATATGGTTTCCAATACACCTTTCATATCAAACATATCAAAGTTTTAGAAGCCATATTTATTAGTTTCCAATACGCCTTTCATATCAAAGTTTTAGAAGCCATATTTTGCATGTTTTTTGTAAACCTCTTAGAACCTCTTTTCTGCTCAAAAATATAATGCAGTTTCTCTTTTGTGGAAAAGTAATTTGGTTGCCTAAATGGACTGCTCCTCCCTGTTCTACTGCAGTGCAGAACATCCCTTCTGCTTGTTTTATTCAAGGCACCACAGCACAGCTGATTCTCAAAGCAATATTTTTCTTGTGTGGATAAACATATGCAGCTACTGAGAAGCAGGTATACCTTTTATTCTGAAGTAATCAGTCGTTTAAGAGAGATTCATTAATGCAAGAAAATATGACTGGATGGTATCTATTTTATGTACAATGCTATTATCTTACCATGAAACTTTTTGAGGGATCCTGATATTTTAAGAGTGAAGTATTATAGCTGTAGTGTTCTAAACCAGATAGAGCAATAAAGCATTATGGAAATATTAATCTATTAATTTTTATATGTTGTATGAATTTAAGGAGATCATACTTTGGAATTTTTGCTGTTGTGGAGATGTAGATAAGAGTTACATTCAAATTAAATTCTGAACTTGTATTAGCTACATCTAGAGCTAGGGTTTCACCTATATCTCTGTGTCAATGCAAGAAAGAAAAGACACATCCTGTGTTGTTTCCAGGTGAGAGGTTTGTGCTTTTCTAGCAAAGTAATAAAAAAAATACTGTTTAAGATTCCATTATGAGAAGAATATTATCTTCTTCTTTTCTCTTCATTTCCAGTGTTTTTTTCATGGTTTGTCTTCCCTCCCCCCCCTTAATTATGGCCAGCAATAAGGGAAAAGCATTTTTCTGCGGTTTTGTGTAGTCACATTGTGATTCTTTGTAATAGATGGAAATGAAAAAGGAATTGAGTGTGTTATTACAAAAGAAAGAGTTCCTGTGTAGGCTTTTATGTAATTTATACTATTTTTGTTCCACAAAATTTCCAATCTATTAAATTTTGACTAAGTAGAAAATGTATGAGGTTTGCCTAGTTGTAGAAAAGGTTCAAAGATCCTGCAATATTGAGGCATGTTGTAAGGAAGGCATTTATGTTTATGTTACATTCAATGACCATCCACAGCAGTTAAATATGGTCTTTGCATACCTGTGCTAGAGTAGGGAGCCCAGCTGTGGGCTCAATTTATTTAGTCTGCCCTTCAGAATCATGTGAATGAACCACTGTGAGTAGTCAGATCATCCTGGAAAGTCATTACTGATCCTCAGTTTTGAGAGCTTGAAAGGGGAGACTCAGGTGAGCTAACAGTGGGCTAAGCATGTGATGTACAGGTGGGCAGGTACATACAACACATTTTGCTGTTTGTAAAAAACTCTGGTCATGCTTTGCAAAATAAACTATCTAACATAGTTATCTGAAATAATTAGTTTTATTACATGTCTGTGTGATGACTATGAGGCATAGCAGCAAAGGCAAGTCAAGAAACTGACCATCCCAGAAAATAAGTTTGAAATCCTGTTATGGACAATCCTGAGGTCTTTGCAGTTGTCAAGAGTTGAATATGCAGTTCACACTGCTAGACAGAATTAGCTTGGCTTAAAATATATATGGCAAAGAGAACACTTGAGTTAGGTGGAATGCATTTGTCTGACTAAGCAGAGATCTTGATTGAGAGGCATCTGAGAGCTGTGTGGGACACCTCTGTGGGGATGCACCATGATGCCACTTCTGAGGAAGACCCTAAGGTCTTCCCCATAGTATGGGGTCCATTGGTATTTTGAAACTTGATGTCATGAGGGTCTTGGATTGCCTAGCTGTAACTCAGATCCTCCCTGGGCGGCACTACTAACTCTCCAGGAAAATTTATAATGAGTTCATAAGCTTTTTTTCCCCTTGCTTTTACCAGCTATGATGCATGTGAGGGAATTTCCTCTTTTCTGAAGGTAAGTTAGCTTGTTTGATAAAAGCCTGTTGATTGTGCTCTGTCACTTAAGAGAAGGGAGCTTCCAAAGAAAATGGGGATAGAGCATTATTAGAAGTATAAACAGGCACCACTCACTCCAGTCTCAGCTGTGTGAAAAAGGGCTGAAATCAGTTTTGAGTTGGCATTTCTGGTTTGTGTGCACAGACAGGTGAAAGCTCATGAGAAAAGTGCAGTGGTTATTCAGTGCACCATTGGATGATTTCTGGATAAGGCAGTGATGTTGCTTTCTTGTCTCTTGTCTGAAGACCAGGATTCTGCATCTTGCTGAATCAGTGGGAAAAGCAGAGCAGAGGTCTTCATTTCAGTGTGTTTTCTAAAGAACACTATTCTGTTATAATACTTTAATCAAATAAAAAAGCAAGGTGTATCTCATGGCTTGCCTAGGAGTTAATAGAATTAATGAGATAACTTTGATAGTGAAAAGATGATGTTTGTGTTAAAACATGAACATAAAGTTATGCTAATTTGGTTTTAATGGAAGTGATTTTTATTTTAATAATCCTCTACGTGCTGCCAGTTGATTTTAATTTTTTGTTTCTCTTTTTTTGAGGGGGTCATGATTTTCTCTCAAACTTAGGGCACGCATTTATTTGTATTGCTCTTGCAAAATTTGTTGTATGTAAGTCTTCCTTATAGTCACCATGTGATGTACTTCCAGGAAATGATCTTGCTGTTTTCAGAAATTCTTGATAAACACATTATAGTTAATGAAGGTTATTTCTTGAAAAACACATTATAGTTATTAAAGGTTATTTCCAGAATGACTGTTATGATATCAGGAATCTGTTTCTCCACAAGTGCTTTAATTATAAACATTGCTAACATTGTTAGTCCCTTTTAATAACCTGAAAGACCTCAGAAGGATAGGGATTTGTTTGAGTTTTTTTCTTTTAACAATATCATAATATAATTAAATGTAAGAACATGTATCCTCGGCTGTCCTGTTGCATTGTTTAATCTCTGACATACACCCCTTAGCTACCTCAAATATGCTCAGATGAAATGTCCCCAGTTTATCCAGAGACCCTGCAAATGGGAGTGTGGTGTTGCAACACTTGGTAGCTCAGAAAACAAATGGATAGGTTTTGCTGTGTAGAACATTGAACAGGAATGTAAGGAGTGATGGAGAATACTTGGGGAAATGCACTGCCACTGGCATTTTTGTTTTGAATATTTTGGTTTGGATATTTTTGTATATAATGACAATATTTTTTTCCTATGTGTCATAATTTTATTGACAGTGAAGGATATATAACATGAAGGAATTATAAAGGTATTAAATAGTTATAATAATTAAGTTGTCTATGGTTTAAATCAGCCGGTTGAAAGCTTGTAAATGTTATTATCTGAATCAGAGAAGTCAGTGGATATAATTGTTAGGTAATTTAATATTTATCTTTCTGCATGTTTAATGAGTTGAATTGGGTTATTGGCCAATAGCACTAGTTGAGATAAAATGTTTAAATGCAGAAAAAACCTAAAAAGCTGACTTAGAAAAATTTTTCTCAAAAGGTAGCTTTTCCATTTTTTGTGATCATTTGTATAGCTCCATTAACTGCCCTACAGAGGAGATCTGATAATGCTCACCTGCCTTGACGACCGTTGTGCAGTTCTTTGGTAATTTTCTCCTTCAAAAGTAATTAATAAAATTTTTGGATACTTACTCAACCAATACAAAGTCATACAATAAAAACAGTTCACTGTATTATTTACATGGTTGTGAAAATATGTTACCTGCTGAAGATGAACCTTCCTTAGTGAAAATCAGAAATGTGTGTGCCAGTTTGACTTTTGCCCCCTGTGCTCTCAGGCTGTGCTCAAGTGAACAAGATGGAGTTTTTTTCACTGTTTTCCTGCAGTAACCAGTAGGGACTGTTAGAGTTTACCACAGGTATACATATTCATGTAACATTATTGTAAATATTTGAATATTTAGAGTTTAAATTTTGGGGTTTTTGTATTTTTGCAAGTGAAGCAGAGAAAAACCTGTTATTAAAAAATGTGGGTACTTATGTTTAAGTAATTAAAAAGTTACATGAAACGTGTTACAGAATAGCATTTTACTTTGTGCTATTAAAGTATGCTCTGTGTGACATAGACTTATTAAGCCACTTACACCGTTTATTATCACCAGAAATGGAACTGTCTTTAGACTGTCTTTGACTGACAACCAATTGCAAGTATCACAGAGCTGCTGAGGAGGGAGCAAAATGTTATTTTATCTCTCACTGGAAACATGGCTGTAAATTGCACTGAAGGGAAGCTGTGTTCTTTTTCTCCAAAAACTCATGGTCTGAAATTGTACTTCAGTTACTTCAATTGTACTCACTTACATAAATGCACATTGGTTTACAGGTGTAATTTTCATTTGATCTGAGTTAGGAAAGCAGCTTCTTCATCTCCAGAGGTATTTATTCCACTAGATAGAACACTTGAGAAATAATCCAGAATTTTCTTCAAATCTTGAAGTATTTTATAATATTCCTGGTTGAAGTTTTATAGGTTTCCTATAGGTAAAAGAAGAGTGTTCACAACACTAATGCAATGAAAAATTGTCTCGTATTCTTGTTATGCTTTAATATAGTGAGATTACTAGGCTATAGTCTATTAAAACAGACTACTAAAGTAGATTTTTAAATATTGCATGTACTGGACATTATATGGAGAAATTGTTCTGTTAAGTTATATTTGATCTTGCTTATAGGACTTTCTGATCAATCAAAGTAAGTTTTTTTTTATCTTTTAATTTCTTTAGTTGTACCACTGTATGTTGTTCCAGGGTTTGGGCTATATCCAACAATTAGTCAGAGCTTAGGTGAAATACAGAAATAGGGTGAAATTTTTTTAACACAATATATATGGAGTCTTCAATTAAAATCAGGATCACATTAGATTGCTACATCTTAAATTGCAACTAAAATTTAAATAAATTATTAAATTTATGATTAATGATGGTCAGTCATAATTTCTGTTTGTTGGAATAATATAATTAATACAATATAATATAATAATTTTTCATTTCTATGTCATGGTAATTTGTTGGTCATGGTGCTGTACTGATGGCTTTCGCGAGAAAATGTTCTTGGTCATAAAGGTTGGTAATAGAATTCCCTCTAGTTTCTGATCACATGTGCATAAGCAACTAATTTCTTGTTAATTCATCAGGCAAGGTACAGTACATATTTCTCTGAGTTATTTCTATCAAACAGATTGTTCTAAATGTAACTGGGTTTAGCAAATGAAAGGCTTCATGGAGCCCTCTGTTGTTGTCTATATGTATATGGAGAAAATTATAATATGGAAGTAATTTGGGAAATTTCAACAGTTTCAGCAGTAGTGATCTAGAAATTGAACGGGTTGTGGAAATACAATATTTCAGTGCACTACTGCATATATAATGTATGTGCAGCATATGCTGAGGTCTTTTTCAAAACATTTACATTAAACCTGTCAGGTATTTATGAATAGCAAAAATTAATTTCCCCCAATTCTGTCATCAGTTAGAGGAATGGATTTCAGCACAGAAGACTGTCAATGTTTCCTGCATACCAGAGCAGCTCCCTTCAATGTCACGGAATTACACCAGGTGGCCTGCTAAGAGTCAGCTTAATGTGATTCCAAATGATAGGGTAGAGAATGTGAGGGAAATTAAAATAGTATCATACTTATGATTTAAAAGGAAGTTAATTACAAGGGCATGTTAATAAACAAAAATTCAGAATGTATTATCTGTTGCAGAGCGTATCAGTGGTGAATGTGATACCATAAAAATAAAATTTAACACTGCATAACTTTACATTGGCTATGAAATATTTAATTAATATGTTGACATGTTTTGCTTATTAATGGATTTTTGTCTTTGGAAAGAATTATTAAAATGGTAGGTTTAGACTTTATATTTTTGAATGCTGTCTGACAATGCAAATGCAGTTGTAGCCTCTTTATTTCTTGTTTGTTTCTTCCATGCTAATACAAAACCAAGTGAATGTGGCTTGTGTTGTGCAATTAAAATATTTATTCAGTTGAACACCAGTATATAGGATATATTATTCACTATTGCCTAGTTTTCCATTATCTGAAAATTGATTATGTAAAATTGCCATGTTAAATGTAACTTAACAAATTAAACCTGAATGATTTGTTACTGTGTCTTACTTGTTACATAATTTTCCTGTGTACTACTCTATGACTGCCAGAGATCAGAATTCAGAGAATATTAAAGTTGGTTGGGTTTTTGGAAAAGAAATGGTGCACTTTGCCTTTATAGACTAAAGAGTGAGTAGATATATCTTACCTTATTTTTCAGTTTCTGAATGAAAAAACAAAAACAAAAAACAACCCAAACAAAGCTGTAGGCAAGCTTACTCCTAATTTCATCTATCCTGTCTAGATACAATGAACAAAACTCGCATCTGAATGTATACAGCAGTTAGAGGCTTTCAATGTATTACAGAACTTCTTACTTATTTTACAAATAGTCAATTCCTTCTTTTTTGAACATGGGTTGTATTTGGTTCTTAAAAATGTTAATATATGTGTTTTGTACAAATTGAACGTGGCAGCTATATCTTCATGTTAAAATTTAACCTGTATGCTCTAACTTAAGGGGGAGTTTTTGCCACTTAGAGGGAAAAAATGGTTTGGAAATTTTTTTAATCTTCAATACTTCATGCAACTTAAAAATGTCCAAGAAACTGGGAAAAAAGCATGAACAAGTGTCAAAGAACATGCCAGAGCAAAATGTATGTCTTCCCTCATATTCACCAAAAATAAAAATTTGCTCCCAAAAACTTTATGCAGAAAATAGGAGGTGCGGAAGTCTTTTATGGCCATGAGTAATTTAAAAAATCTACTTATGAAAATTAAAAAAAAAAAAAAGCATTTGTGAATAAATTACTTCATGAGAAACACATATTTGAATTAATATTGCAAGTATATTAAATAATTGTAAAGATGTGTTTTAGTAGACATTCATTTTTGCAAACCTTTGAAGTTAAATGTATGTTACCAGTTACATGTTTTAATAGACATGCCTACTTTATTAAGCCTATTGATTCTTAAGTGGCTGCAATCTATTTACAGTTTTCTACCTTTCAAATGATGATGTCTTCAAGGTAGTGCTTGCCACAAGTTTGCTTACTGAACTGAAGACAAGTGAGGTTGCCTGACTGTTCTTGGAAACAACTTGGAAATTTACTTTTGGCTAAGACTGCTAAGCTTGAAGAGGGAACATAGATATTGCTATGGAGTTAAGTGGCTAATGTGCTGAAATATAGACCAGAGACTTTTGCCTCATCTATATTTATGGTTGGTCTACTTTGGTGCACAACAGGGGCAGGTTCTTTGCTCCTGAGAGTTGTTGCAGAGCTGCTCGTGCTTACTTGGTGTCAATACAGCTCTGATTGGCCAACCTGGGAAATGAGAGGCTTACAGCCATAAAGAGCTGCTTGCTGAATAATCCCCCAAATATCTCCAGGTCTTCATTAGGTTTTCTGTCCTATCCTGCATGTCCAATACTGTAACAATCTGAGACTGTAGTTCCTTGAGACTGATGTGATCACAGGTTTGCCACTGTCTGGATTTCCAAACCCTGCCTCTCGCCAATAGCCCATCTCTGTGCCATCTCTGTGCCATCTCTGTGCCATCTCTGTGCCATCTCTGTGCTGGCTGGATCTTGCCATGAGCCAAATAATTTAAATGGCAGAGAAATTATTTGCTTTTTTGTTCTTTTTTTTTTGTTTTATTTTGGTATGGATTTGCTCTTTGTTAATGAATTGCGTTGGCTTACCGTGGCATGAACATGATGAACTTCAGAGGATAGTCAGCAGGGAGCAAGGAAGGAGAAAAGCTAAAGGATGGGTTGGGAGGGGGAAGGACCTCCCTTAATGAATAGCAGTGATGTACCCTACTGTTTACTCACAGTACTCGACCCAGAGAGAGCTATTTCACGTTACAACTAAACTGCTCTGTGAGTTTCTCCTAGAACGTTGTTATTCCTGCTGCTCATACTATCAACGTGTGCCTTTTCTCCCTTTGTCCCTACCTGATGTAAACCCAAAGTGACTAAGTTCAGGGAACTTGATGTGCAAAAGAAATAATTGTCCAAACACCACAAACAGCTTTCGGCTTAGCATGTATCTGTGTGGGCAGAAATGTCTGTTGGAAAGGAGAGAAAACCAGCACTGCTGTTTGTATGGTGATACCACCTTAGACTAGTTTAAGCCAGTGATGAGATAAAACACTGGTTATTTTCCATAATAGTGAAAATCACTAGACCGAGTCACTAAGATGAATTCCTCAAGAGCGTTCTTGATGGGAGTATGTTCATTAAGGGAAAACATCTTATCTAGAGTCTTCTGCTGAGAATATTGAAATAATTTTCCTGTCAGAAATCTATTCTAGATGTTTCCAAGTCTTTTCTTGATACAATAGTTAGAATTGCAGGACAGAGAAGGTAAAATCTTGACTCTGTTAGCATCCAAATGTCCATATGTGTCATAGAAGCTACAGCTGTGTTCGACAGTTTATGGTTAACTTATTTAAGATTTGTTTCTGACTTAAAATTTTATGTATTTAATGAAGTAATTAATTTAAAAATGGATTTACATTGGTATACTATTTAGATTTTAAGCATTTCCAAATACAATATTTTGTTTGTGTATTTCAGTGCCTTCTTTTGGAATTATTTATCCATTAATAACTGTATCTTAGGTTCTCAAGCAGTTTCTTTATAATTTTAAATCATTAGTGTTTATATTTTTTTTAAATTGTGGTTTATTGAAACCATTAATTTTCAAGTCTATTATTTGTAATTACCATCCTTTATTGAGTTCTTGTGTCCTACATAAACATCAAATGGTATATTTAGATTTGTGATTTGATTTCTGATTTTCTGAAAGAGAATATACAATGCAGGGAATACAGTATACAGGGATATTATCTAGGAACACTTTTCTCTTTACAGACATCCTAATTACTGTTCAGCTATACAAAGTAAACGTTAAATGGTGCTTTTTCTTTATAGAGATTCACTTAATAGTGTCCTGGATATTGAAAAATTGCCTATTTTAACTTCACAATAACAAAAAAAACTGTAACATGTTTGAAAAAAATCATGTATAGCTGACTTGAAGTAGTTTCAAATTATTGAAAACACATTTAAGTATTTATTCATTAATTTAAAAACACTTCTTTTGGCCAAGGTGGTCAAATCAACATTAAGAAAAGATAATATTTGATATTAGTTGATGAGAACTTGGTATAGTTTAGAATATGGTACAGTTTTAATACAGTATAGTATAGAATTATACTATATTTGGTATGGTGTGGTATAGACTTTGGTATAATTTCCTCCATCCAAATAAATGTTCAATTTTAGAGTGGACTTTACTGCTTTGAATATTACATAGAAGCATAGAATGGCTTGGATTAGAATGGAAAGGACCTCAAGGATCATCTGACTTCAACCCTCCTGCCATGGGCAGCAACACCATTCAGTGTCTGGGATTCCCTGGGTACAACTGTTTCCTTAGTAAGATTTCTGGCTGCGTGGAATACATCTTTGTTTGTTTGTCCTTTTACTTAGATTTTCTGTTACAAGTAAGTCTATCATATTGTAAACTGATCCAGTAGTGTTTCACTTAAGAGAAAGTGATGGGAAAGGCTAAAAAGGGAAGAAATGGCTTTTCTGTCCTCAACCCATATTTAATATTCCACAGTCACTTTCCATGACTTGATGCTAGATATTTTCGTAGCTGGAGAAAAATTATAAAATGTCAGTCTGTATGAACTCACAGTCTTATGAAGTCCTGAAATATATTTTCATTAAATAAAATGCTGCTGGTGATGGCAAAATGTGAAATAATGGAATTTAATAATTTTGGTGTTATTTGGAATTCGGGATGTGTTTCTAACAATCATAGACACAGAAAGTTACCTTATCTTATTCAAATCATCTTAATTGTCATAGATCTCTTAGTTTCATTAGGTTTTATCTGTCGATTATAGTATTCATTAGCTTGATCTAAGCAGTGCCAGTATTTATTTAAACAGATGCTTAAGACCGGCAGCACGGTCTCCTGTGTGAGCAAGCTAGATAGATGGCTTTGGTCAAGTGCATGTTCAAAGTCTGACTTTTAGCTCTCAAAAGGTCTTTAGTGGGCCTGCATCTTCTCTTGTCATTGTCATGGTCATCCCAACCTTTAAAATTTATTTTCAATGGCCAACTTTTTTGTGTGATACTTCTCTTCTGAGATACACATCGAACTAGGCTCAGCCTCATTCTGCCATGACTGTTTCCATCATCACAAGTACTTGATCTGTTTCACATTTTATGGGATCGATAAATCTCATCCCTAAAGAGTCCAGCAGCCCTTTGATTCCTGACCTGACATTTGCTAATGCTATTCCTGATGACCTGCCAGTACAGATCTTCAGAACTGCAGTCTGTGTTTGACAACACTCATAATATGAATCAATATTTAGCATTCAGTAAGTGAGCTGGGGAGTAATTTTATTGCTGCAAAAGTCTACATTGCCCCTGGGCAGCTGTCAGAAATGGGTAGTTATTAATAGCCCTCTGTTTTCGCTTAGCATAGTCAGTAGGGGTCAGCCATGAAATGATTTAATCAGTTTATGATATCTGTGACAAAGAGCACTTAAAATGTAATCACAAGATTTAAGTAGAAGTGTCCCTGGGCTGTTGTAATGTTTTCCTCACTTAATTTTCTCTGAAGTTTATGTAGTATACCAGAAGACTGAACAAGTAAAAAAAACCTGTATTTAAAGTTCTTTTTGCTCTTCTGTCTCACTCCCCATGTGTCTGAGTGCAGTGTTTTTATGGGAGGTGAGTTTGGTAATATTAAAGAAGAAAATGATCTTCCAAAAGTTCATTTCCTCAAAACCCTTTCCACTTGATCATGACGACAGTATTGGTATGAAAACTTTGTGTGGGGATGAGGCATTTCCACACGTCTGAAAAGGAGGAGGAACAGTCCTAGACTTTCTCTTCAGATCTTTTAGAAACATTGAGATACACATGGGATAAACAGAGCATGTCTTTGAGCAATTTAGTTTTCTGTGACTGTGTTTGCCACAGGTCATGCTGAGTTTGGCAGTGTTGTAGCGCTTGTGTTTCCATGTCTGTTGGTCATCTGGTTTGGAAGACAGTGTGTCAAGTGCAAACAAGCTTGCTTCACTATGGATTCTCCCTTTTCTCTTTCACTTTAATCTGCAAGTGTTGCGGAGTGGTAGACAATTCCACTGTGTTTATCTCTGAGTTTCCTCCTGTTCATCTTGCAATATCCTGAGGCAAAGTTTAGGGTTTTGCATCGCCATTCAGTCCTTTTCTGAAGACTTCTCCAGTGGTACTTCCCCATCCATCTTTGCAGTGCTTTTAGGAGCAAAGCTGATATTTTTCTTTCTTCTACAGTAGCTGTTTCCTTACATGTAACATCGAGGCTAAGTCCTTGACTTTCAGAATGGTTGTATAAAGTTTATTTATAATACAGCTGCAATATGTGCACTGATTCTGCCAGTAATATAAGATAAAGAAAGCTGTTTTATGAGCAGCTTTTCCCTGGGACATGTTAAAGCACATTTAGAAGCTTCTCTCATATATTCAGATAGATTTTCTGCATTCTCCTTGTAGAGAATATCTGCTTCTCTATGGTAGAATATTGTCTGTGCCTGGTGGGTTTCCAAGTTTAATGTTCAGCATTGCATGCAGATTTTCTTCTGGCATTAATTATCATCAGGATCATGGTGCTGGGGAAGGGATAGGAGACTGCAGTTTAGTTAAAAAAGTTTCAGAATCAATACATTTCAGGAAAATTTGAATGGCAATGATTCTGACCAGCTATCTGGCCAAGGGATCTTATGATGGAGAAAAGTCTTTTTAGGCATTTCCAATTAACTCACTAGTCACTGTGGCATTAATCATGGTAAAGATTTTTGTCCATTTTAAATAATGTCCATCATTGTGAAGTTGCTTCTCTTAATATTTTGGAGCTAACAGTAGTAATTTTTTCCTTATTTTCTCTTGTTGAGTAAAATACTCTCTGCCTGTTACCTTTCCAAGAGCTGATCACTGGAAATGACCCCTCTCAGATGACTACACTACATTTATCAGAGTGTTTTTTACAGAACACTGTAAATTTGCTGAATGTTATTTATGGGGCAATTCTGCTTATGACACATCACCCTCCTGTCTCATTTTCTACAGATGCAAATGCTGTGGTTGCAGCACAGAGGTATCTCTCCTGAGCTCAAAATGTTGCAGCTCACACTTTTAATTCTGGAGTTATTTCTTTGAACTCTTAAGGAACAGAAAAGCTACAGGCAGTCCCTTATAACAAGTGCTGAGATGTTCTCAATTCAGACAACTCTTTAAATTTGATAATTGATATTTACTCATTTCATAGGAGCAAAAACTGTGTCAATATTCTCTTGTAAATTAGAGGCAAACTTCAGCAGATACGGTGCATGTTCATAAACTGTAAAATACAAGCTAAATTTTGGTAGTCATTCTTTGGAAATGCATAAACTGTTCTAATGGGTTTTGAAGTCAGCAGGAGTCTCCATTGCAGTTAACCTTGAAATGGTGTTATTGAGAGTACTTATACATGACAGATATTTTTAAATACAAATGCTTGATTGAGATGATGGTTAGTGGTACTTTGAAAATTTTATGAAGTTAAATTTTGCCGCTCTGGGCAAAATGTCTGATTTTTGAGCATGTAAATAAGTTTGCCTTCTTCAATTTAGAGTGCCATGCCTTATCTTTCTTTTGGTCTATTATACTTTTTCCCTTTTAGTTTTGAATTCTTTTGCTAATAGATGGGTTTAAAAAGTGCATTTCTACACATGCCCTTGTCACATATGCAGTGTCTATTTGATTGTATTTTGAATTTTCTTGTTAGTCATGCAAACCACAATGATTTACTGCTAATTCTGTTTCACAGGAGACCTTTTTAGTATTATATTAATAATATTAGTACCTGGAGCATGTAATTTATTTTTTTGCTTGTCATAATTTTTTTTCATTAAACATTTCCTGCTAAAAGTAGGAGTTCAATAGCCCATAAATCCAGACTACGGACTTGCTTATCTCCAGGACAATTCTGTTAGTCACTAGGTGATCAAGCATCTTCAGCCATGTCAAACATTTTCTTCCTATGCTGCACCTGTATGAGTGCAGCATCCCTCACAGGTATGTTCTAATGTCTTTGCTAGTGTTGTGGTATGTACCAGGTGTGTATCTACTTGCAAGGAGAGGCAGAAATCTTGCACTGTGTTGTCAAAATTTCGAAATAAAAAATTGCTTCTTGTTTCCAGTAAGAGCTCTTAGTAATGCCTTTTCTTTTTTTCCTTTTTTTTTTTTCACTGTATCATACCAAAGTAAAATGTTCATTGTTACAAAATTGGCTGTCAAAGACAAAAATCAGGGCATGGTTTCACAGGATTTTATAAGCTTAGCATCATACAGCCATAGAACTCATTCTCACCAGCAAATATTGCATGGGTTTCATGATAAAATAATGAGCCCTAAAAGTTGCCCTCTGATTTAAAGCCTTTCAATAATTCAATAAAATATCACATTGTTTTTCAATTATAATATAATTTATTACTCTCCTTTAAAGCAAGATAGGGCCAATTTCTTAAAAGTACATTTTTAGTAGTAGGATTTTACTTGTCTGGTTAACAGCAAAACCAGGAAGTTTTTCCCTTAAGGATGTCATTAGTAATTATCACAATGTTGTCATAGATATTTTTTAGTTCCAAGTTTATTTTGAGCAGATGGGAGGAAAATATCATGTCAAACCCCAAATATTTATGTATTTTTTAAACTAGTTATGCTTGAGAATGAGTTGTACTAGAATGAGGATGAGCAGAATTGCAAGCAAAGTTATTGAGCATGGAAAATTCACCTCGCATTTACGATAATGTTTTCCCATTGACTTCAGAGGGTTCTAACTGAATAAGACCCAAGTGAAAACTAAGTAATAAGTTCTTAAATGGCATGATAATATCCTTTGTTTTTTCATTGGTAACCATTTAAGGGCTTGCATTTTTTATATTTTCCCTCACTCTTTTTTATGAGGTGATGCCTACGTCTTCATAGACCTTGCTCTTGCCTTCTGATTGGTTCATTCTTTACAATAAATTTTATAGTTACTTTTGAAACTTCTGTCACTTTATGAGCTTATTCTGTAGTTTCACCTTATTTTCATATACACAATTCAGTTTTGTGTACACAGTTTCAGTAAGAATGCAAGTTTTTAATACATTATAACAAACTCAGTCATATGAAATGCATGTGGAGGATATATTGAAATTGCAGTTTGTCTTTGTGAACCTTTCCCACCATTATGAGTGTAATACCAGAGAAGCAATGTGCACTACAAGTTTCTTGTGTTTTGGCCTATTTATTAATTTGAACTTTTTCACTTGCAAAGTAATAGAAATATGCTATGACTCTGTGTTAATTCAGGATAATGCAGCTTTGCTAACTATGCAGCTAAACAAAAAATGAAGCTTAACAAGAAATGTTGGCAGGACGTGTCTTTTTTGTGGCAGTTTTTATGGAAAGAGAACACTGTCAAATGTTACACTGTGTGAAAGAAATTCAGAATGTATTAGGTGGAAAAAGATCACGTGTAAAAGAAGTTTTGAAGTCTTAATCTGTATGAGTGGGTGATGCTTGATCCTAAGAATTCTGGGAAGTTAAAACAGAGATGATATTGTAAGAGACCAGGAAAATGCCAGCGTTGTCCATCCTGGCTGGGAAAGGGAGATTGGTTTGGATTGGAGAGGAAGACTCAGGTCTTTGTCTGTGTTTTATGGGATTGCAACCATAGCAAGATACTGAAATATCTGGCAGGAGTTTGTTCTACCTGTAACCAGCAGCTCAGGAAAGAGAAATCCAGAAATCTACTTGATAAAAAAGGGAGGCAAGTAGACCAATAACTGTGTGGTTTAGCTGCATAAGGATGATTACTAAGTTTGTGTCAATGTATGTTGTGGTCCATGTTCTAAGAGCATGCAGGAGTAAAATGAGGGAGTGAGATGGACATAACTATTAAATTCCTCCAAAAGTTAGGAGGACACTGAGGAGGATGCTTGTAACAATAAAAGAGTAATGTGCATGGTAAGAAAAGGAGTGTTTAGAAAAGCTAACTCAAAAACACTGACAGTGAAAAAGATTTTTAAGGAATTGTGGTGTTGAATGTGACTGGCAAGTTAAAATGGTTGAGAACAGAGCATTGGGTGTAAGATTTGGCAGGAAGGTTGGTGGAAACTAGTGTGAATCACCTCAGTGTGGTCAATATGTAAGACTGTGGTTTGGAAAGTGTCAGAGGAAATTCTAGGCGATAATTTGGTCTAAGTTGTTCACTGATCTTAAATATGAAATAGGAAGATGAGATGGAGCAGTTCTGGGAAAGGGAAGTGGGGTCAAGTGTTAAAATTCTGTAACACAAACAAGGAAGTGAAAATTACAAAAATTAAAATTAAACATACATTTTCAACAATATACTCGTCCTCATTCATCCTTACTTCATCTGTAAGGGTTTTACAGTTTCATCTCATTCCTCTTTGGAGCATCTTCCTTCAAAACATAATCAAAGTATTCTTTTCTTATTACTTCAGCATAATGCAACATCTATTCCCAGGGCAGCTAAACCCCATGTGCCATTTAAGAAATCATTGTAAAGAAAGGGTGTCTTTGTGTGTGATAATTTTCATGGAAAGAAAACATTAGATATATGCTGAAATTGTGAACTTTTTGACATCCTGAGGTCTCTGAGAATTCTGACATCTTCAGCAAGTGGCAGACACGATATTCAAGTGCCTGTAATTGACCAATGCAGCACTTGACACTTGACACAGAGTTGACTGCATGACCTGCAAGGTTAGATGGGTAGGTAGCACATGAAATCCTTATTTAAAGCTTTCTCTAGTAACTGGAATGACTGTGACATGAGGCTAAATCACAGATAACTGACTTCTTTAAAAACACATCCAGAAATCTAACCTTCTAGAAAGGTCTGTATTGTGTACAGCATTACCCATTAACTTCAAGATGTGCCTTGCTTTTGTTCAGAGTATTGTGTGATTAGATTTTCTTTTAAGTTACAAATACATGATTGGAAGTGTATTTCACAGCTACATCTTGCTGCATGGATGAATGACAAGATGGGTTGAACCTTAGTCTTTTTTTTGCCCCCTCCATTTTTCCTTCTGGATTGAGATGATGCATTGCTACACAGAATGCCTCCCTGAATGCCACTCTGCAGTTATAACATGAATTAGAACTGCTAATAGAACTATGAGAAATTAGAGGCAGAAAAAACGTATTACTTCATTATCTCCATGCACCTGACAGTACATCAGGGTCCATCAGAATTAAATTGTTCAGGAAGAAAGTTATTCTGAAAGGATTAGATATGATGTAATGAATTATATAAAAATGAGTGAACACAGTTTTTATATCTTGAAATTGTAGGAAGCCTGTGTCTAATTTCAATATTGATACAGGAAAAAAATAGCTTGCATCAATTTTATAAATAACCCTGGTATTTCATTCCATGTTCACCCAAAGTTCTTGTACACATTATATTGACAATATTTGAATTTCTGAGAACTCTAACATTACCAAATGTTACGAATTTCTTCCCTTTTTACCAGGAAATATTTCTGAGCTGGCATTCAGACCACTGACTGTAAACTTTTAGAATTGTACCATGTGTACCAAAACCTTAAATAACCTCAAATACTTTAATCCTTTCGAAGTTTACACTTCAACCAATATTTTTGCTTAAGATTTGCTCTTTTGAAGCTGTGTCTTCTTGCAGTCATTAAAGAATGAATTTGTGAAGACTACTTAAATTTATTTTTTTCCCCCAGGCCTGTAAATTCACCATGGTAGAAATGGTACCTATCTTCATAAACTGTAACTGTTCCCTGTATTTCATGCTTCAGATTTTATTCTAGTCCACACAGGTCATCAGCATCTGTATAGGGATCTCTTGAAGGTATGACAAATTGAAGTTGGTTCATTTCACTTGATTTCCTTACCTTGCTGAAATTTCATTATCATTTTGGGAGTCAGTACTAATCTACATTTCTTTTGATCTTGCTTTTAATTTACAGTAGAATTGAAATCAGAATAGGACTAATTTTAATACTTACTTTTTAAGAGAAAGAGCAGAAAGACTTTTACAGCTCTATCTACTTTAATTTTCTTTTTGTGATGTTTTTCAGTTAGTTAAGTTCAAGCTTCATTTTCATGTAAATCCAAATTCCATTATCATTATTAAAGGCTGTTTATTCAGTTTCAGGAAAAAAAAAAGTCTTATTCCTGTCACCATAATATGAATGATCAAAGAAGAGTAATTGTAGCATTTCTTTTAGGAATCCTGCCCTCAGTAAGCCCATAGGATTTGTTTACCCTCTCTTACCAACCAACATTTGTACCCATATGTTGAGATGGCAGCATGCCTCACTCATGATGTATTATGCCAGTTTCAATGGGATATAGATGCCAAACAATATTTGAATAAGGAACTAGCATAATGCTGAAAATACCATCTGTTCTGTAAAATGTTTCCTGCTCTGTGACAGGATCACCGTACTGAACTTCCATGTGTTAATCACATTTTTGATACACAATAATGAAATTTGAATACCTGAACAGCTGAAATGTCTGAGCATCCATGATACCTACAGTTTTATCAGGAATTTTGGAGGCTTTACGTTGTATGTTTGGAAGCATTTTTAAAAACATGGAACGTCAAGATGCAGTGGTGAATACAGTGCATCCATGAAGCAACTCATGCATGATAGTGGCTGTGTCATGCATAAATCAGCCCTCAAAGATAAGTATTTACTACTATCATGCCCCTTGTCATGGGCAAATCTACAGAGACCAGTGTGTGGAAAACTTCTATAATGATTCTTTCAGTGAGTTCAGGTGCGTCAGCTCGAGGAGCAGGGTCTGTTCTCTCTGGATTCCTTACTTATGGATTGCATTAATCTTAAATTTGTCAGGTGGCTAAGGTTCAATTCCAGTGCAAGCTACTGATTAGAAATCTTCCTAATCAATCAGCCAATTGATTTGAAGTCTTCATTTCTCACTCCTTTGTTAAAGTATCCAACCATTTCCATTTATTTTGCTATGTTAATGAACAATTTTTTTTTTACTGTTTTGTAATTCCATTTGATGATATCTGAAAAATTACAGGTTTCCTAACAAACAAGTATTGTTGTGTGTCTATGTATAAAGATGAACATGAGTACAGCAATATGGCATTTTCTAGAAAATACTGACTTCTGCGAATGGTGACAGCTGTCTGTATTGAAACAGGTTGTATGTGATTGATCCCAAACTGAAAATAGCTGCTCTGAAAAATGTGTATTTCTTTTAAAGATCATCGTGTCAAAGAACATTTCTAACTTTTTTGGGTGTGAGAGACATCGATCATCTTTGTTTCAGAAAGGGCAGAGAGGTAATTGGTCTAACAGTTTTGCAGTTAGTTTTTATAACTATGAATCCCATTGAAAAAGTAGGTTTCTGAATATAGTATTATTCTTGTATTATTCAATGTACCTTTCTCAGGATCGTTTTTGGAAATATTAAAATATTGTGTGTAATAGTGCTAGAATTAATTAGTTTTAGTAAGTATTTTAAATTTTGTAATATGAGCCAAAAATATAAAATCAGATTAAATTTTAATTGAGCATATTTTAATACATCTTTTCTGTTCCACTCAAATTAATTCTATGATCCCTCTTTTCAGTATGAAAAAGTCCATTATTTACATTTGGTTTTTCCCCTGCTTCCTTCTTGTTTGCTAAATTCTATTACTACATCTTAATCCAAGCAAACAGGTTTGCATTTGCATTCACATGAAGTTTTCAAGTATCTGGAGTCTGGAATACTTGTTGCTCTACAGAGGTAGATCAGGAAATTATTTTGGTTTTTGTTGTGGGGCTTTCTTGTTTGTTTGTTTTTCACTGAGACCTAGACAGTAAAACAAATGAAGGGGAAAGGTCTCTTGAAACATTGTAGATATCACTAAAACCCTTTTTGTGTTCCACTCTTCCAAATTTTTGCCTCTAATATCTTCCTGCTTTCTTCATTCTGTCACTATAGCCAGCCTTTAAATTTGCCTATTTCTTTGTTCTACTCCTGGAACTGAGCTTTTCCAAGGACCAGCACAGATAAAAGAATCTCTTTTCTGCTGAGCTTGATGGAGGAGCTGGTGCCTTTACACTGTGTTGGTAAATAACATTAGGTGGTTGTAATTAGCTGTAGTTGTCTGTATCCAACAGAAAGATGTATGAAGGGAGTAATGGTGGACAGATAACACTCTCACTCTATCCTGCTTCTCTGTGTGTCTGAAAAGCACTCAATGAGTTTCTCACTTCATCATTTTCCATGAAACCATGAGTTTTTCTATGTTGAAGGCTGCCTATATGTTTTTAATATGAATTTACATATGTATGTTAAAAACATTTAAAAACGAAAGGAAATGTGACTCTTACATACAAAGCAGGGTATCTAAGTGTCACATAATAATTTTCATGTGAGAGAAGATATGTCCTTCTTGAGTGGAAGTAAATGTGTGAGATCAGTTAAATTATTCCCTTTTTTACACTATTGCATACTTAAGATTCCCAGCTCTCTAGTCTATCCAGATCTCTCTGTAAGGCCTCTCTACTCTCAAAGGAGTCCACAGGTCTTCCTAGTTGAGTATTGTTGGCAAACTTAATTAAAGTACATTTGATTCCTGTGTCCAGTTCATTTATAAAATCATTAAAGAGCACTGGGCCTAAAATTTGGCCTGGGAATCCCCACTGATACTGACTGCCAGCCTGATGTAAATCCATTTATTCTCACTCTTTGAGCCAGACCTGTCAGACAGTCATTCACTTGTCTAGGTGACCTAGAGCCAGTTGCCAAAGGACCATGACCAGATGGCTTTTGTAGATGTCCAAGGATGAAGACTCTACTGCCTCCCTGCGACCTTTTCCATTGCTTGGTGTCTCTCACAGTACAAAAGTGTTCCCTGATGTTCAATTTGCACACGCTGCCTCTTGTTCTTTTACTGGGCAGCACTGAAAAGTGCCTGATTCCATCTGCTTTGCACCCTCCTTTCAGACGTTTGTAAAGATTGATGAGATTCCACCACTTCAAGCCTTTTTTTCTCCAGGCTAAACATTTCTACCTCTCTGCTTTTCCTCATAGGAGAGATGCTCCAGTCCCTTTATGGTCTTAGTGGCCTTTTGCTGGACTTTCTCTTCTTATGGCCTTTTCTTTCTCATACTGGGGACTCCAGAACAGCCATAAAAGGTCTTGAAAACCTGCCTAGTTGGCTTGAGTGTTTGTTAAGAATAAATCTAAAATTTAGAATTACCACAATTGGTTTTCTTTTTCCATAATTTCTGTTAGAAGTTTGGCTGTTCTGTTTTCATGTGCCACTACAGAGGTAACAGAGACTGTTTCAGTTGTCTACGCAATATGCAAATACCAATCAGCTTTTATTCTGCAAACTGACATATGTTCCTAACAGGGAATTACTATTTAAAGAAAGGAAGCAAAAGAAGTTTAAAAACTAGCTAAATTTAAATAAAAATACAAATTAAGGAAATACCCTAGTTCATAGCAATACCAGGCTACAACGTAATTGATAATTTTTGTCTTTGCTTACTGAGTTTCTCTTTGTGTAATGAAAAGTTTTTTTATTATAGGTCATGGTTTATCTGGGGATTTTACTTTGTTCAGGATTAATCATTTATAAAGTATTAATTCTGATGGACTATGCCGTAAAATTAAGACCATGGAGATGGTTCATGGTTATTTTTTTTAACTAGATTACTCCTGTATCAAGTATTTGGTATTTGTATTTAGAAGCAAATATCAGCCTTATAAGTAATATTTGCTTCCCCAGCTTAATGAAGCCCACTTAAATAAATACCTGATATAAAAATAATCCTGTTAAAACCAAACAAATGAACTCTACACCAGTCTCTCAGAGTTCTAGAAGACCCTGACTGGTAAATACTTGATTAATGAATAATCCTTTTAAATGAATAAAATTTGTGTGCCAAATAGAGAAGTAAATTACAATCATGCTAAGACTTGTTATAGGAAAGTTACAGATGAATAAATCTGAGCTGATAATTTATGAGAAAGCATGATGACATTCTCTTTTCTTTGATAACAATAAGCCTTTTATAAGCATAGTTTCAATTACTTTTTTTCAAAAATATATTAAAAGGATTTATATCCATGTCATGTAATATTGGAAATATTAATGAGAAAAAAGTGGACATAGATGTATGGTAGTAAAGCACTAATATATTAAAATGGAATGTTTTCTTATTTATATTTCATTGCATCTGACTTTGAAAAAATTATTACCTTTTCTATTTTATCCTAAAAAAAAATATCCTAGCAGTTTACCTTTTACCCAATATAGGTCACACAAAGTTAGATCATTCAGATTGAAATTTTTTAGAGAGACACAGGTGTTGTAATGAAAATTAGAAACCTTGTTTGCTCATTCAAGGGCATATTACAGTGTTTTGGAATTTAATCTGGGAGTTTTTCCCAGCAAAAGCAAAAGCAGAATATGTATTTTTTTAAAAAATCTATTTCATATATATGAATGAGTCCATAAAAAAGCTAATGAATCGTTAGTTGTGAAAGCTCATTAAAACAGATCAAATCAAAATAAACTAATAAACAAAGAGCCTGTGCCAGTAAGAACATATGATTGTAAATAGCTTTTGCCTCAATACTCCTGCTGGGTCTGGATGGCAGCATTCCTCACAGTTGTTCACAGAAAGTAACCAAATTAATTCAGCCAAAATGAATGAAACATAATGCCATGGTCAGGTTGTGTTTGGTAAGGGAAGTGAGAAGAGATGAGAAGGTTTTGCATGCCTTCAGACTATCTGTGAGTCCCTTTATTCGGGAAGCAATTAGACTATCAGCCTCTGGAAATCTAGAGCTGGCAAGGGCTCATGCCACTCCAGATTTAAGAACAGAAAAAAAAGGTTAAAGCTTTAGTTGCATCTCCCTTTTGTTTCTTGGCTGCATTGGAATGACCACATTGTCCTTTCCTGAAGACCAGTTTTATGATTTAAAATCATTAGTCTCTTTTACATATGTAAAGGTCTTAAGAGATAATATCTGCATGAGTAGAAAGGTGGATTTGCATAATGATGTAAAACTGCCACTTGATTTACTTTTAAAGGTGTCTTAACTTACAAGGCTTTTGAAAGTCGAAGAAAGTGCAAAGAAAGGTGGTTTTATCTGCAAGGAAGTGATCAAAATATGCCCCGTGTTCAGATAGAAATGCTTGTAGTTAGGCTTATTAAAATCATAGTTTTAACATGTAATTAATTTTTTCTTCTCCCGTAGAGATTTTCCTTTCTTTTATTTTTTGAAAGTTGTTTCTACTTTACTCTTTTATTTTTTCTAAACAAACAAAAAATTTCTTGCAGGATACACAGAGCATAATTTCAGCCCTATCTTCATGATTTGATTAATACAAAAACTAATAAGAGTTTGAGAATAAGCTGCCTCCAAGGTAAGTTAAGGTTTAATAGTGATTTGATTTTTGTGAACAATGTAGTATAGATTTGAAGTCTGAAGGTCATCATAACTAAAGGGAGATTATGCAAAAGGCACAATTTCTGTCATCTGTACGTGGGAGTGGAAAAGGACATTTCTACAGCTCTGGCTAAAAGTAGATGTCTCATTGGCTGGAGGAAATTTGCTACTGGTTCATTGATGGACTTAATGAATTTCCCTGGTTCTTAGGGTTTTCATCTCAACTTTTCTTCTCTTTGGACTATTTGATGTCATCCAATTCATGCATGACAGTAAACCAGGATAGTTTGGTTTATTATATATATCTTATACTGTTTGTTGTGTGAAAGGAGAAAATACAAGCAAGGAAATTAATTCTGATTGTGCCTAGGAATAATGGAAAAATTATTTTCTTATTAATTTCCGCTTCATTTCTGGAATTATTTGTAATAGATTTGTGATTGTCGCCAATTTCCCACTGTCCATTTTGATACTTGCAGTTTGAACCCGATACCAGATCATTATAGTATGCCAGGTATTTGTTACATTGTTATTATTTACAAGAATGAATGTATTCACAAGCCTAGTAACTAGAACTGGAATTTTTGAGAGCTTGGAGAAATAGTGATATTTATAACCTTGAGCTGCTTCTGAAAGTCTTGTCATAAGTGATTTAATTTAGTAATCTTCAATAATCTTGTTGAAATTCTCTTTTCATTCACTAATGACAAAGGAAGGTTTAGAAGGTAATATTAATTTATCTGGTTAATGGAGGGTAGCATTGTCAAAAGCTTGTCCCATCAGGTGTAAACTGTTACTACAGTTAGGAAGTTCATTTGAAAGTGTTCTAGTTGTTATACTCATTTAGCAAGAAATCCAGTAGTGATTAATACATCAACTAGGCCTGCTTAAATTATTTTATTTTAATATTTACATGCAGAACTGTTTTTGAGTTTGTCTACTCACTCATTTTATACAGTCATTGAGACTACAGCCTTTTGGTTTCTAAGTTTATTTCTGTGGGTCTGTATTGTTTGTTTTAGCAATGGAGAATTTTACTGACTTGATTCACATTGTGAGTACTGACAAAAAAATTAGAGATCATAGAAGATGGTGCTGAAAGGGATCTGAAGACATCCCATTAAGATGAACCAATGGAGATTTAAATATGTGCAAACTATTCCAGGCAGGTATCTTTCTGGCCTGTTCTGGAAGTTTTGTGTTGATGGAGATTCTCCAGCTAACATGTTNCGGGAAAACTTGGACAAAGGGGCTCAGGGAAGGATCCACTCTGGGAAGGGCAGGGGGTACACAGGGGCAAACCATTTTATAACTAATTAACATAGAAATGCCTTAATAAAATAGAACAATCAAATAAACTCGAAAACAGAACACTACACATATTCTATTACTACTCCAGTCCTTCCCCATCTTCATCACTAGAAGTGCTTTCCTGATTTTTGTCTCACTCTCCCTTGCACTACTTCAAGATCACTCGGTGTCTTGTTCCTAGTGAACAAATGTGCACAGATCTGTTTAAGTTTGCTATGAGTTTTTAATGTATTTTCATATCATAATCTACACCTTGACCTGACTTTTGTAGAAAAGGCATTACCAAATCAGTCAGTCATTCCCCACAGACAATGAGAAAGGCTCAGCTCTTGGAAATCTAGGTCTAGCATTTAGGAGGAAACATCCATTGCTGAGAACTCATTTTTGCTGTTTTATAGACTCTTGAGCTGTCTGAAAGAATTCCCTTTGGTTCATTTCTGGTGGTCTAACCAACCAGCTGATGTTTAAACATTTTTTACGTAAACAAGACTTCTGACTACGGATCATCTAGTTTCAAGAGTTTCAAGCATTTGTGTGCTGTAAGTTGGTGTAACCTCTAAAATGGATCACATTACCCGCCTACAATTGCAACTGTATAAATGATACAATTCCATTTGCTCCAAGGATTAGGCACTCTTCCCTTGCTCCTTCCATTGTTCTCTACTGCTAAATCCTAGGTCATCAATCAGTCTGACTATGTAAAGTATGGTTTTTGAAATCAAGTTTTAAAATTAAGTTGTTTTGAAACAGCATGGTTTGAGGGGTCCATGATACTTCAGACTTGTTGTAATTTTAATTTTCAGAAAGTCTTAATAAAGACATTCCTACATAAAAAATAAGGTTTAATCTTAAATTTATTATGTCAGTAATGGAAGTTTACAGAATTTGATAATTTTTAATTGTTTCACAAGTAAGCAATGGAAATTCTGGGAAACTGCAGCAGAATATTCTGTACATATCATTGAATTTGTTTCAAACGCCAGAGACTGCTGTAAAGGGAGAAAATGAAACAATGTATCTCTAAAAAAGTAGTTTTCACCTAAATTGTAAGAATATGTATAAAAAGAAATCCATCGTTCATTCCAAACATTGTATTTTTAAAGGGGAAAAATATAAACTATCTCTTTTCTTTCAGCTTTCACCCTTTGCTCGCTTTTCATCTCATCCCTGAAGACTCAGTGGTTCTATAGGAAGAATTGTTGTAGTGTTAACTGGCCTGATTAGAAGCAGACCTTGTAGCCTAAACTCATGAAGGACTGCTGTGCATCTCACTAAACAGCTGAGTTTTCATTTCTGCCATGCTGATGCTGTACAGGCATTGGGCAAAATTACAGTGCTCAGGAAAGACTTTTCTACCTGCATTTCTAGATGCAAGGAATGTGCTGTGATGGCAAGAGCTACTATAAAATGGTTAAAAAGCTTCTTGAGAAAGTCAGCTAACTATGGTATTGGAATTCCATTCTATGATGGAGGATCAGAGAATATGGAGAAGTGTACTCATCCCTGTTTACATGAGTAGTAGGCCAAACAAACTTGCATTTTCCTTCTTCTCAATCAAATTGAGAGAGTGATAGCTAAAAGCAGATCTGTGGTTGAGGTAGGAACATTAATCAACTAGAAAAAAGGTTAAGTATGGTGACTATTAACTCTTTGGTGCCAGAATTTGACAATAATTGTTTGTCAACAATTATGTTATATCAGACAGTCTAGGAGTCTTATGTCAATTTTTATGCATTTTTTCCCCAACACAAAGAAAATTAAAGTTGGTATTATGCCTAAAGTGATTCAGAAATTGAAATGACACTGAAAGCTGTAGTGTTAAAACTAATTCTCATTTCTTCAGTGTGATGCTTCTGTGCTGTCACTCCTATCTTTTTTTTTTTTTTTTAAACAATATCAGCTACTATTTATACACTTAGAATTTCTGGCCACATTAATGTGGAAGGTGGTACAAAATAGTATAATAATGTTCTATTCTTTTTGGAACAAATTTGTTACACAGATTGTCAAATGAGTCATTTTGTTCATGTCAGATATCTGAAAATAATGGAAAGATGCCAAAGTAAAAGCCCAGTAATCCATGCACTAGTGTAATGGAGCAAATGAAATGCAAAGCTCTTGTACAGGTCCAATTTCAGTACCAAATGCTTACCTGTCAGTCAGCAAAATTGTCCCTGAATAAAAATGAGCCCTTCTGAGAGGGAAAGGATTTTAATATACATCAAATTCTTTAAATCTCTCATGAGCTAGAGGTTGTTTTGAGGAAGAAATGCTGAAAGGGAAATCTCAGTTCAGGCTAGTTCAAATCACACATATATTGCTGACTGTGAGAGGTCTGGGTTTATCCTTATTGTCTGGTATCCCTAACTCCTTGGATGGGAGGGTGATTTCCCTTAGGCCACAGCAAATCTGGCCAATCACTGATTTAAAAGTTTTTGACAGGCAACATGCAGACTTTTGGAGGCATCTGCATTTAGTCTGTGAAAGATTTGATTAAAACTTTAATTCATAAAATGCCAACATAAGAGATCTCTTTGCATATATCCCAGTTATGATTTGCCGTGACTGAAATGTTTTTGAAGTGCTATACAACTGAGTGTGCTTCTACCTTTAAAGTGACCATTGGGAGAACATGTTTTGCTACTGAGATGTCCTCCTGCGGTCCAAAACATGAAATATTAAACATAGTATTTATCTTATGTAGCTTCAGAGTTGAGGCTGCCACAGCTTTACACGACCTTGCTTTATCAAGTCATGGTTTCCTTTACATTTCAGCAGTGTATCCCAGTAGTGTTTTTCTGTGCTGAGGGTGCGAGAGGCTAACTGGAGTCAATATAGCCATTGACAGTCAGTCAGGACTACTTCTCTAAAAGTTAATGTCTTGAGAATGAGCCAGCACTTCAGGAATGAAAGGAAAATGAAATGTGCTGTATGAAAAGTGATAATAAATAAATTGAGCAAAGATGTGTATACTTTTGGGTTATGACTAGTTGAAGTGGAGATTAAAAGCTCTGAACTGATGCATGGAAACAAAGAGCACAATGCTGAATTCATTTTAATCCTCTGGTTTAAGTGGGTGTGCCTTCACTTCTGGGTCTAGAAATAATCATACTTGTATCAATCTATATTGTGTGACTTCTGTAAGCTGTGAAAATAGTATTTTTCACTGGATTGTCACTTATTATTGTTCATTTGTGGCCACTAACATAGAAAAATGTTGCAGCTACAATGTCAGAAGAATAGGGACAATTTGATGTTTTCTTTTGATGCTGTTTGTTGATACCTAGACCACTGCAGCTTGATTGCCTAACATTAAACCTATAATAACAGTGCAATCATAGCAGTATCATCATGAATGTCGTTACAATAGAAACAACATTTACACGGCTTCAGAATGGTAATTATCAAAGTTTTTGTCATGAAGCGCTTATTTGCTAGCATTGATCTGCCCCGGTCAGTTGTTAGCTCTTCTCATCTGAGGTGTATTGATTGCATAATCAGTAGATAGAGGCTGCGGGCAGATGAAATTCAGTGTTGTTGGGCAAATTATTGTCTGCTTGCCTGTTGACCTGGACCCTGCTGGTTGTACCTTAGACAGTGGTGGGATTATTACTCATTTCAGTGACCCTACTCTGACAGAGAACTCCATATTATTATAAAAGATAAATGGCATCCTTCTTTACTGTGGATATGGTTGAATGCAGGTGTCAGTGTGTAGTGAAACAGAAAATCTTGTGCAACAGTGTTCCTTGACTTTCCTTCAGGTTATTTTCCTTTTTAAATATAAGTAAAGATATTGTAGAGCTGCCACACATTTCATATCATATACGACATCCTTTTATAGGTATAGTATGTGTAAGCACAGTGTTTTTCGTTGATCATTGAAGAATTCTACTTGCCAGGCTGTAAGATATTGATAAAATTCAAACATAACTTTTGCCATCTGGTAACATGGAGGACCAAACTAATCACTACATCTAAATACATGCTTTTAAAACTCATGCCAATAGACCACGCTTGTGATGAGTAAATTTGTCTAATTTATCTATAGCATCACTATGAAGAAACTAAGTAATAATGCAAGTAAATGTGTGTGAGAGATAGCAGTCAGTAAAATGTGTATCAATTCAGTAAAAGTAAATATCTTATGTAAAGTTCATATTGGAACTTTTACAGCAGTAAGGGTTATTAGTGTACAGGGCAATTAGGAAGGAGATTTGCAGTATTGTTATTAGCGGAGGGAAAGCCCTCCTGACTCAAATTACAAGAGGTGATGTAGAAACCATGAATACTTTTACATCCTTCAGTAAAGCTACCTGTGCTTGGCTAATGTCCCATGCTCTCTGGTGACTGTACCATTGTATTGTAAAGGTCAGTCATTACCTGTGCATTGTATTTAAACCACCTGCTCACAGCAAGTAATTGTATTTGGATGACCAGCAGTTTTATATTAATTGCCGAGTCCTGCTGAAGGCATGATAAGAGTACTGAGCACTTACACAGCAATTTGCAGCTTCAAAGTGCTGTAAAAACATAAGCTAATTATTGTTATGCTGAAAAATCCATAGATGGTTCCATATGGCTTTGAACATACATTTTATGACCTTAATTTAATTGCAAGAAACAATGCATCTACCTTTCAAAAAAAAAAGAATGCAAATGGCTCACTGGAAGTGCACAATGATGGTATTACTTTAACTTCCAGAAAAATTGCCCAAGAAAGGGGGCCTTTGCAAAGCACCATTATATTTAAACCAGATGAAATAACAATTTTGCAAATGTAAGGAAAAAACCTCAATGTGAAATTGACATTTCTTGCTCTGCAGATGTGTATAAATACAAGTGTATCATGAACAGAGAAGGTAAATAATATGCCAGATGAGAAATAAAGCAAAATTAAGAAGGAGGGAAAATAAGCACTTCTGTGGAAGGATGGCTTGTCTACTAAAGAGAAAATACCTATATCAGAAACCTTGTTAAAATAAACTGTGGCATGAAGTGAAGAAAGTAAATATGGTCATCCACATACAGAGGTTTATATTTTGGTTTTTATATTATTTGGCATTTTCAATAAACATGTAGGTCTTTCAAGAAATAAAAACATACATTAATTGCAAGAGCAATAATAGCAGTTGCTGGCTTATTAGGGAAAATGAAGTTTACTGTTTCAAGATCTGAGTATTATAAACCATTCTACAGGAGAAAGCCAATTCTTAGCTTGTAACTTAGTGAACTAATTAGAGGGGAGGATAACAGTTTTCTAAATCTGTTAATCCTCTTGGAATGTTGTTGACTTCTGCAGCAGATTCCCATAACTCTTCTGCCAGAGGTTCATATTTCTGTGTTTGAAAGCATATTTTAATATAGTAGAGCTCTGTCACGTTGGCTCAGACTTCATGAAAACCAGGAGCTTTGAGATTCTGTAAAATCATGAGATACTAAAGGTAAAACATGAGATGGATAAATGATTGAAACAGTTGAAAGATTCAAGAGGAAGAGATGATGATTCAGGAGCATCAAGTATTCAAGGAGTACTGGAGGTTTCCTGCCACACTTGGTGTTTACATGGCTAGTGAAGTTTCAACAGGTGTCTGAGAAAGGGTGGTGGCAAATTAATTCATATAATGGTAGCTTGTAATGCCTGATTATGTATTATATATATTAGCCAGTAAATAATTGATTTGTGCTTTTAGTTGTTTATATACTGCTTGCAGTTCTTTTATAGACAGTAAAATTTGCCTGATCAAAATGATCTAGAAAGGGAGATTTCCAGGCATCCCATATGTAAAATCAGTGGTGGTGGCATCACGTGTTCAGTAGTGTCCAGTCCTTCCCAAGACTGTCTGCTGCACTTAACCACCAATTACTACCCTGGAGGGCAACTAGCCACACCCCTAATCCAAAGTAACATGAGTTTGCTGTGTTCAAAACTGTAAAAGTTTTTTTCTCATTTTTGTCAGGATGTGGAAATCATCTCACAAGATAGTTTCCAAGAATTAGAAACATGGAAAAGTTATAGTATTTTTATGAAATATTTTAGGGTCCTCTATAATCTCATACAGATTAACTCATCTAAATTACATTGATTTTGATATGTTGATCTCTCAACTCTTTTGATATTTAAAGATAGAAATCTTTGTGGAGAGGTCTTATTTGCAAACCTGGCAGTAAAACTGTATTAAGACTCTGAGTGAGGCTCTTCAGATACAATTCTGTATGAGGAAAAAAATAACATGGTGATTCTTATTGCAAAGGAATTTTTCATCTTTTGCATTTTGGAAAGGCTGATTAAATATTTCCACTCTGAAAAAAATTAAGGATATAGTATCAAAAGAAACAACTTAAATGTTTCCTCGAGGCAGACCATAAAAATATGGAAAAGCTGCATTTTCAATATCAAAAGAGTGACGTCAAGTAAGTCAGAACATCAGCCTGCTTTACTGTATTATTTTTCTTCTCTGTGTGGGAATAAATATCAAATTTCTTAAGAAACTGCAACAAAATATTGGTTGAATGATCTCATCGGAAAATCTTCTTAGCAAAGAGAATAAGAGCAAAGATGACCACCTCTTCATTACTAGGAAAATATTAGTAAGGTCGATATTCTCTAAAGATGTATGCTAGAATGAAATCAGTTCTAGAGTTCAAGTATCTCCTTTTGACTATTAAAAGTTGTAACTCTAATCTCATTTTCTCAATTTTATTTATATATTTCTATAACATCAATGTATTTAACAAAATATCAATGAGGTCATAATTATTAAGTCCTCTTTAGTTCTGAATTTCATAATTTGATTTTTGCAGATTCTCCTGTAAAGCAACATTTTTTTCCATTTCAGGCCTTAGTGAAAAACTACTGTAACTGTTGAATTAATAAATTAATTTCATTTCTTTTTCCTCTACCTTTGAAATTTAATTTTATATTACATTAATTGGCTCAGTGGTTTCATCCTGTGGCTGCCTGGTTGTTTCACTTAATGCAAGGACAGGGCTGAACAGGATGCAATTTTCACAAAAGCTCACATTTGCTCTGAATAAGGTTTAGAATGAAGGTCATAGTTCTTTATGTAAATCCAGTATATCTGGGATTAAAAAAAATCAGAGATCACATGGTGATTTATATTGTTCTAAGTTTTCTTACCTTTCTTATACTGCAAACATTTCATCTAGACTAATTATAAAAAAAAGTTCAGAATTTCTTTTACTAGCCCTTTTTCTACTAGTTTCTACTAGTTCTTACAGTGTAATCTATCCAAAATAATTTTATTTATAATGTCATTTTTACATTAACATGTTGGGTCTCAAGAAAATTAACTGGGAAAAAAAAGGTGGTGGTTAAAGTAGAATCCAAAAAGTCTTCAGCTTCAGTTTTTGATTTTGTTGGCAACACAGAGATGTATCAATTAAAAAATTACTGAAGTGAGTTGTTCATATTGGTCTATCACATTACTTTTTAAGGGATGTAAAGTAAGTAGAACATTCTCTCATATTTTGATGAGTACATAGTCAAATATTTTGATTTCAAAAGTCTATTTAAAGGTTTTAGGTTTGACAAGATGTAAGTCACATAACTAATCTCTTGATAGTACTGAAGCAGGGGGGAAAAAGCCCTCAAATCCTCTCAGAGTACTTGTGGAATTTTTGTAACCATTAATTGTATCTCTTCTGACATATTCCTGAGTTCTGCTGTATTTTTAACTCAGACATCTTACAAAGGTATCTTTAGCTGTGGCTATTGCAGCTCATTACATTATTAAATCAAGACTTTGTAGACCTGTGATGTGACAGAAAGTTAAATCTACTCCGGATAGTCAGTTGAACAGATTGAATTAGACAACTATTTGATTAACTATTAAAATCATACAAAATGGGTCAGGGGGAAGCAATTGGTTGGGTTTTGGTTGGTGACTTTTGTGGGTCTTTGTTGACATGGAATGTTTTTCCCTATTTAGGAATTATTCCACCTGTACTGCATTCTAACCACCTTTTCCCAAGAAATTCATAAATAAAATTAATCTTTAAAAGGCATGATGGTAAGACAACCCAGCTGTCTCAGGAGCTTGCTGAGCTGCATTTTTTGGAGATTGGGAATATGTTTTAGGAAATGCCTGGTTTTGTCTTATAGTCTTCTCTTGTGATTCTCTTCTTTAGCCAATACTGAAAAGAAGGTGTTGGTCTGCGTGAACCTTTGGTCTGACCCAGAGTGACCACTAGGTCAGAGAGAACTGGAAGTTGATATGATGAAAGATTGCAAAATAATTAATCATTAGATATATGGTGGTGGCTACTTTGCTATTTTTTTTCCAATGTTTTCTTTCAAATCCATTTATTTTCTCCTGATAAAGTATAAAGGTGAACCACAAACCGTGCGCACCTTAAGAGTTTGCTTCTGTTTCACTCTATTAATGCTGTAAGAATGTAGTGTGAAAAGCTCTGTAGTTATAACAAGGCAGTATTATTTATACACAGGCTTGGTTTATGAGCTTAAGCATTCAAAGAGAGAAGAATAAGCAGGAGAGCAATAATGTCCTGGAATATAAACTGTCTACTTAAATATCTGATTGTAGTAAATGACATACTTTTTTGTTTATGGGGGTTTTTTAATTGGTTTGGGGGTTTTTTTGTGGTTGGTTGTTTATTGGGGATTTTTTGTTTGGCTTTTTTGTTTGTTTTGGTGGGGATTTTTTGTGGTCTTTTTGTGTGTTTTTTTTTTCGTTGTTGTTGAGTTTTGGTTTTTGGTTTTTTTTTTTTTTTGTTTTGTTTTGTTTTGTTTTTTTTTTTTTTGGTTTGGTTTGGTTTGGTTTTAGATTTTTTTGTTTGTTTGTTTTTTGGGGTTTTTTTGGTGCGTGTGAGTTTTCCTTCTGTGAACATTCATTCTTTACTTTCCCTGGGATCCTTTGGATGCTTTGGCTAAATGGGCCATGGTTGGTTTTGATGTACTTCAACAGTCCCAGATTCATCGTTCCATTTATTTCTACTGTGAGACAGATTACAGTTTTATCTGATTTGGAGAAAATGCATTAGTATTGGGAAAGGTAATTGGCATTTGTGAGATAAAAAAGGTTCATAAAGCATTTCAAAATTATAGCTGAAATGTGAACGGTTAAGTCTTGAGTATTTCATGCTCTCTTTTGTTTTCTTACGTAAGAAGGACCCAAACACTAAAACTTGTGTAACAGAAGTAGTTTTGTAACTGTTTTTCCTACATTGCATTAGGAGACCTGTTTTACTGAGGTTTTTATTGGCGTGGCAGCAAAAAAAATTACAATGGCAGCAGTCCATCTGACATGTAAATACAGTGTCATCGGTGCCACTTATTCTAAAGCCTTTTAAATATGGCTAAAGCATTTCTTTATGATACCCTATAAGCAAGACTTTTACTGTTATTATTTTTATAAATTCCAACTTAAAGATTTTCTAAGAGTGTCACTGTCAAGTTGAAACATTTCAGCTTTACTCATGTTTTCACCTATTAGTACATCACACTGGCTGAAAGCTGAAGGATCATTTTTCCTATTGCTCATAACTGCTTTAATCCTTCCTATAATTCCAGAGAGCACCACTGGGAAAGCTCTTTATTGTATACTGTGACAGTGACCTGCCCACCAGAAACAATCAGGGCTCTGGGAGTGGCTGACAGGACCTGGTCAAGATTCCAAGATTCCATGTTAGGCTAAACTGATAGACTTGTTAGGACCTACAGACTGTTTTACATAAGGTTGTTTAAAGCCGGGTGCTAGGTGCAGCTCCTGGAACCTTTCGTTCCGCCCAGTTAGCTCTTGCCCCAGTCCAGCTTTAAGAGTACTTCTCCGTACCTCTCCTGGTCCCGTGAGTCTCAGCCCTGGCTGAAGCGTGGCAACGACGAAGGACAAAGGGAGGACTTTTGCGAGTAGAACCTCGGTTCATTGTTTCTGGAGCCGAGGTCCCCACAAAAGTGGGGTCCTGGGTGCAGAGCAGCACCTTTTAAACAGGGGTGGGGAAAGGGGAGG
Organism: Irena cyanogastra; assembly: GCA_013397155.1. NCBI lineage: Eukaryota > Metazoa > Chordata > Aves > Passeriformes > Irenidae > Irena > Irena cyanogastra. Next base: position 19,432 of record VWZV01009808.1, on the reverse strand, counting down.
AGTGCAGACAAGAGGGCATCAGGATAGGGTGCGGGAAACTGGGAACCTGGCCAATCAGCTCTCCTGGAATGTACCAGATACCAGGCCAGGGCTGCAGAGGGACTCCGAACCAACGAGGAACACAGCTCTAACCTAGGGAAAACCTGATTAAAACCCAAAAACACACCACAACAGTTGTTGTAGGAAAGGAGAGAATCCTAGATAACACATCTATTGATAGAACAGATAAAAGCTGTTCAAAGAAAGCTGGGAGAACAAGGTGCTGGGCTTGTTTGATTTTCAGTGAATTTATTTCAGTGCACAGAGAAGGAGATTGAAGTACAATGAAGTAAGGAGAGGTCAGAGGCATGGGAAGAAGTTGCAATATTCTACAAGTCTGTAAAACTCAATTTTTGGCAAAATGAGGATTTTTTTTTTTTTTAATATACAGAACTTAGTTCATTGTCTGGAATAATCACCTTTAAGAGCTGAGGTTACAAATATGGAAGAGCTTCAGAGAGTGAAATATGGGAAGTGACTGCTGGAGGGTTGTACAATTCCTATGATTGATTTTAAACTGAAAGAATGCGCAAGTTCTTCTAAGTGGTGTTCAGCAATGCATATAGTATCTTAGAAAAATAAATAGGAGAATGTTATAGCCGTCATAAGATGGACAATTTAGTTAAAAGTCTAATCTAAAAGGTGAATTGCAGTGATGAAAATGAACTAATGTAGAATAATGTTTAACAAGATTCTTTATTAAATTCTTGGTTTTTTTCGTGTGTGATTATGCAAATCCTCCTCCTGAAAATTCTGTATTTTATGGAATTAGAGAGCAAGTATATACTTGCAAAAATCCGATATAGCCAAATAAATTTTCAGAAAAGTTATAAAAGAAGTGCCATTTAGGTGGCACTGTAAATCTGCCATGCAATGACTTCCCACGTCATTTGTGAGTCTGGATATGATTGGAAAGCTCAGTGCTGCTGGGAGCTTTGTTGTAATTGTAGATCCTGCCTTCTCTTTTGTCAGAATCTCCAGAATTTTTTCTCTCTGTGTCTGAATGTGATAGCTAACAGACTTCATCACGCTGTCGCTGGGTCAGCAAGATCTGATGCCATTTGAGACTTGTTTACTGTAAGTCTGTCATAGAAGAGCTGATTATAGCAAATAATCTCATTCATTCCGTTCAGATTAAATGGGGAGATAAAAGTATTTTGGTTCCTAAGTAATTGATTTAAAAATGCAAACTTGGGTAAACAGCTATTTAATTAAGTCAGCTGTGACTTGAGACTAAGGGAGAGAGTTGTAGAATTTTTCGAGGATGAATTTGCAAAATCAGTTTGTAGCACACATCAGGAGCAAAGAGGAAGAATTTTATGCATTTTTCAAAAGTACAATGGTACTAAATAATGAGGACAAAAAACCCAGTGAAATAACTAAGGTAATGATAAATTTCAGGTCCAAATCTTCACCAAACTGAAATTCAAAGACCTTCCTTGTTCAAGACCAGATGTGCTCTGTCACCGAACTCTCAAAAGAAGTGAGTTATGGAGTTGGAGGCTAATCAGTATTTTAAACTGGAGAATTACAGGCCCATTAGGCAGTTTGTCATGATGTAAAAAAGAGGTCTTTTGAATTTATACCTGATGGTAGGACGCAAAGGATTAGAATAAAGTGATTGGTTTTCATAGTGAGGGGAATTAGTATGAGAATCCACCAGAGATGAGTGGGAACATACACCGTTATGAGTGAGACTCATGGTGCTGAATGACTAGTTGATAAAATTATGGATTACAGTAAATATCCATAAATACAAAGGAACATTAATGGAAAATACAGAGTGTGTATATGCATTGTTGGGCTCTGGAACAGGTAAAACTAACATAAAGAAAACATTGGCAGATGCTTGGTGATTTTGGAAAGAGCAAGCAATGCTAGAAATCACATTACTGTTCTGCATGGTAAACTTGTGTCTTATGTGCTTCATACAGTCTCTGTCTCAGCCTCTCATCTCAGAAGGGACATATGAAAATGAGGAACGGCATAAAGAAGAAAAATGTGAATTTCTGGGATAACAGCAGAGTTTTCACATCATGGAGTAGTTAGAGTTAAGATCCCGCAGATCAAAAAGAACTGAATTGTGGGGAGTAGTATAGGAATGTAAATAATGAATGAGGAGAAGATGAAGCACATGTGTAAATCAAGAATAGGGAGCTATCCCTAATAAAGCCAGCAGGCAACAAAGCATTTATTGACGTAAGATATTTCTAAGCCTGAAATTGTGTACTGAATTAAAATGTGATGGACAATTCCACAGAAGTCCATCAGGAATGACCATTTAAAGACGTGAATACAACCCCAGTTTATTGCAATTTTGACCTGATGTATGACTGATATCAGTGTGTAGTTGTTATTCTCACCAGCTAGATAGTCTAGATGAGTCTCTGGTCTGACTGAGTCCAGATGTTATTCTATTTAAGCAGGAGTCTGGAACAACTTGGAATACTTCATGCTTTCTATAAAACCTGTGTTTCATATAACAGTTTCATCATTTGTTTGGTGTAGGGTTTTTTTCTTCCTAGAAACAAGTTCCTTTGATATCAGATTTGAAATTTATTATCTCTCAATTTCATTGCATATCCTTTTGTTCTTCTATTACTAGAAATGATGAATAGAAAGTTATGATAAATGTTATCTATGTAATTAATTGTTTCTCTCATCTCTCAAATACACACTCTGAGTGGTTTTGTTCTCTCCATGAGAGATTCTTATTATTTTGATATTACTTATTGCACTATCTTAACCTCTTCTAATTACTTTAATTAAATGTTTACAAATACAAACTTCAGAAAAGGAAACCTTGAAAGTATGACTATGATAGTTAACCTTGATCAAAGACAAAATAAGCTAGAAGAACAAATATGCAGTATTAAAATCAATATGAGAAGGACTTTTGAAATTATACTGCATTAAGAATACAAGGGTCAGAGGAAATTATTTATGTTCCTGAAATCAAAGCAGATCACTAAGATCTCAGCCAGACCACCATGTGAATTTTATTGTGTTCAAATCATATACAAGAAAATGAAAACTCATTTCTAGAGTGAAGTCTTCTCAATACAAAGGTGTCTGTAGAGGGGGAATGGGGGAGCTTGTGCAAATAAGACCCTGCCCTGCACATACCCAACTGAAGTATATGAAGAGTGTTAAAAAAATAGAACAGTCTTTTGAAAAGCATCTTCTTAAAACAGGACATGAGGAATCACTTGATTTGTTTTTTATAGTTTTTCTGTTATCGTAACGTGAGTAGCAACATGACGATGACAATATAAAGTCGTGTCAGAAGAGCCCAGAGCCTGAAGTGTTTGCTTCAGCCTGTCCATGTCTTAACTGCAACCAAACATATTCATTTTGAAAATATGGTGTTAATTTTTAACAATGTTTCTTGGTGAATCAAATAAGGCCAAATTCTGCTTCTGCTTGCTGCTAAGAAGGTGTGAAGAATTACCATGCAGATACTCCCCCCGTATACTGATGTAACAGGTTGCACAATGCTGTAGTTTGACTTACAGACTGTAGTTTGTTTGGCATACAAATCATCTACTAATCTACAAAATAATTTCTAGTATTTGCTCATGTAAGCTACATGGAAGCTTTATTTAAATGGATCCAAATGTGCTGCTCTGTAGAGTCATCTTCCCATTGAGGGACGGAGCTCCGTGTCTGTCTTTGACTGTGTCCTATGCTGAGATAGAGTCAGCCATGGATACCTTATGTCACTCTACAGGATCAGGCTTTGCATGATGAAGGTTAGTGCCTTATTCCTCAATTTATCACCTGCACGAGGCATTCCTCTGCTCTCAGCAAATGTCTGAGTTCTACTGACTAGCCCACCACTTACTACAGGTATGGGTTTGGATGTTGCAGAGACAGTTGTCTGGCTGTGAAACAAAAAAAAAGTTGTCTTTTCAGGTTTTTTGTTTTCTAAAATTTGCTCTTTTATTGAGAATTTAAGTACTTAGAAAATTTAATGTTCAAAAGCTGAGAAATCAGGCAATTCTGTTTGCTTGTTACCTATCATCTCAGCATTTCAGGTTTATGTACTGAAGTACTATTTTTATTTATCTACATATATATTATGGTTTTTACCACAAGACTCCTTTCTCATTCAGTGTACATAGTGAATGAGCAGCTATTCATGTTTTCTGTTATTCTTATTGGCCAATATGTGACCCACATGTGGTGTTCACATTCAATCATTACATTGAATTCAAAACTATTAATTTCTCCATAGGCTTTCTTTCCATTGTAGCTATCATTAGCATCTGAATGCCTCACAACCGTAATTAATTAATTTTCACAAAGCCCCTGTGAGGTGAGATGACATTATTAAAAGAGGAATGAGCTGCAGAGAAAAGTGCCAGCCTATATTTTGAATGCCCAAGTTGACATGTGTAAGGTGTGTTTTTTTAAGCTACTTAGCATTCCACAACACTTTATTTGGTCTTTGTCTAGCTTCCTCTTACTTAACTACAAGTGCCACACAGCTTTGCACATCAGGCCACAAATAGGTATTTAGGAATAGCAGTTATTTGTTATGAAGGAGAAAATGAAGTAATGTAATCTATGAACTATCAAATCATGCAGACATCGATACCATCCAGTGTTCAAAAAAGACATCTAGCTACCTTAAGCTTCCACTTTCTCATTATAGTTTTCTTCATCAATAACTACACATCACTGAACTACTTCAGAAAGAGATCCTGTGGGCACAGACCCTTGATGAGTCCCCGGGGCATAAATAAGTTCCACAGTGTTGTGATATGTTAGAAGCCTAACACAATTCTGGCTTTCCAACATGGAAAAGAAAACACTGATTAATTAACAGCATGAAAATGGTATGTGTTTACCTGATAAACACCAACAGTTTCTCAAAGGCAGAAGCGAAGCTGGCCACTTTTGGCAGCTAGAAATGTGTGAAATGGAAAGGCTCAGTGCAATGGGAATAATTCTACAGTGCTTTTGTTTCTTTCCCATTTCAGTCTTCTGATGCCTCTTACTCCTTTCCTCACAGATACTTAGAGGGTCATGCAGAATAAGAGTGATTTTTGTGTAGGCTGCTGGCAGTTTTGGGTAGTGGGAAAAGTTGAAGATATTCTCTGATGTCTCCTGCTGAAAGCCCAGCAGAACAAATGCAATTGACTGCACCCACTGAATTGATGAGTAGTAACTGTCAGGGTTTATTGAGCTGAACTTTCTGTGCAGTTCTTTATAGAGTCTAATATATGTATTTTTTAGGATATTCTGTAGACAATGCATGTGTCTTATAATGTATAATAAAAGCATTTGTCTTCATTATCTCCGGTTACTTGTAACACCAAGATGTGACTTTCTAACAGATTTGTTTTCAACAAGAGACTTCAGGACTGTAATGATCAAGACATTTTTTGATTGTCACTTGCATTTATGTGTGCCTTAGGTTGTGGGGTGGGGTTTTCATGTTTTAGGTTGAGTTTGCTGGGAATGTAGTTTAGTTCGTGTAGTTGACATTTTTTGTAGGCACTGTTGGATGGTGCCTCTACCCACACCCCAGGCTTTGTCCTTATTAGAGTGCATTAATGTTTCTGGACAGTGTTTCTGACAGCTCAGAGCCTGTAGCCTTGTTGTTGCAAAAAAGAGTTTTGGCTGACAACAAAGCAGTGTACAGCGTGACACTGACCTGTTGGGCCCCTTCAGGGGCAGCAAGGAAAGAGGCCTTGCAAAGCTGCAGAAGCACTTTGCACAGGTAGTACTGTGTGTCTCTGATGTTCACAGTAGAGGATTTATTTATGGTAATTGTTTGGTGTCTGATTGTGGCAGTTTGTAATTTCAGACTGCTTTACAGATGCTGAAGTAGGTTTACCTAATGTAATTATTGTTTAATGTTCATCTAGTCTCAGCATCCATAGACTAGTATTTTTGCTAAATTGCTAAATTTTTACTTTATTGGGAAGTAGTAACTAATGACGACGTAAACCCTAACAAATATTTATATTTTCCAGAACTGTTGTCATATTTTCTTTTTTTTAACAAATTCAGAGAAATTAGAAACAGATGTTTATTTAATTTTGACTGAAGATACAGATCTGTATCTCCTAGTTGCTTTGAAATGTCGTGTCACTCTCTAGCTGCTATTTACTCCTTTAAATGGATGCCTGAAGGACACCACGTTAAACAAATCATGACAATCAACAGATACACTGCTTACCTCATGTATCTTGAATTTACTGCTCTGAGGGTCTCTTGTGATTTTCAGTGAGATTGATAACCCATTCCAAACAGGCAGTGATGGTTCAGTCAGTTGAGTTTATTGTTTGCAATTTGCTCCTTCAGAAATTTATTAATGAGTACTACACCTTTAATTACATTCTTTGTTTACCTGCATCCTTCTCCTGTTTTCTGTAAAATATCAGATAAGGTAGCTCAATTAATACCTGATCATTTAGAAGAAATTTAACAACAATGACAACAACAGCAACAACAAAAATCAGCCTAGTTTTTCTTTCTCAGGGCTTTGTAAAGCACTTGTTGATCATAGCCTCTGATAAATTGTATCTACGGTTCAATAAAATTTCTCAAAACAGAGGAGAGGATGTATATAATTAAAATTTTAAATTGCATTTCCTGGCAACATCAATATTTGTGTTCTGGCATAAGCAAATAGGCAGAAGCAAATTAGATTACTGGACTGTCACTAAAACAGAGCTGTTTGCTATTAGCAGGCAGAAAATTTAAAACAAAGAAGAATGTACAAAGGCATCTAAAATAAAAGTTACAAGTGGGTGGTGAGAGGCATTTGTATGAGGTCTTTCAGATTCTAAGAAAAGCAGTGACTCAAATTTAATAAAAGCACTTTAATATAGGTAAAATAATTTTTAAATCTAATTTTAGCTTCCTGGCATGTAATATTTATATATACTTGTAGCTGTTAAACTCATTTTAATGGATGAATTTTTATGTAAAAGTAAAAAAAGATGTTCTGTGCTGTAAGCAGCAGGTGTGTTTTTAATCTTTAATAGGTCACCTTCCTCAGTGCAAGCAGGCAAGCTGTTATTGATCAAAGAGGTTTTGTTGGGTAGCTCTCAGATTATTGAGTGACAAACTTTATTGGATTTGACTTAACAGAAGTCAGAAGACAGCTGAAGCATAAGAGCTTGCACTACCATCAGAGTCATTTTACGACAGCCAAGGAGCAAAGCTCAGAGATGGATACTGAGCTCTTTGCTGGCCCTTGGAGATTAACTGAACAGCCTTCCTACCAATTCCCAAGCCTGTCAGCAGAACCAATTAGATTTTCAACCAGTAGACAAGAAGGGTGGCACTTGGGGACCTTTTTGCTTTAGGTCAAAGGCTTTTCAGACTGCGATGAGATGACATTGATGATGACACATTGAGCACTGGTTGGTTTTAAGACAAGTTAAATTAGCAGTCTTGAAATGATTCCAACTGTCTCCTGACTTCTCACTGTTGCCATATTCAGTGGATCCTGTCAGGAGCAGGTTGATGACTTAATAGTCTTTCTTGAGTGGATTTGAGCACTTTGGCTGTGTGTTTATGTGTAGTTGTCATGCTTAAAATATTCATATAAAGGTTTGAAATATTTATTTGAAGGAGTCTTCTGCAGAGTTCAGCAATACAGCTCTCAGTGATTCTGCCTACCTTTCCTCTCTCTCTCTTTTTGATGCTCTAAGCAGTTGTTGCTAAAAAATGCCTTTAACTATGTTTGATCTGTATGAAGTGACATTGTTTCTTGTGGCAATTGATAACATAAAGCACTTAGGAAATTTAAGAATTTATTCAGCGTTTGATTTCCAAAGCCCTGGATGGCAAGTTCCAATCCCACCTGTACAAACATCACAATGGTTTTGAGACCTTTTCAGATTAGGAAAGGTGTATTCAGCTTGTACAGTCTTGTAAACATTTTGTAGTCTTTGATTCTAATTCAAATGGATTTGAGAAATGTGGAAAAATGAGAAGAAGAGAAAGGGATAGGAATTAAGATGAAGTCTGCCATAATTAAACTGCCTTGGGCTGTTGAAGCAAGAGAGCAGGATATCATGATGAGGCTGTTCTTTTAAAACTATGTGATACTTTAAAGACATTTTCCTTTGGTGTATTGACTGCTACTCTGTTGTAAAAGGAGCTAAAGAAATAAAAGTGAAGTAAGCTAGTTGACTTTAAATTTGTACCTTAATGTAAACAAAATCCCAACTGTTACTAGAAATAAATTAAAACTGTCAACATGTAGGTGTTGAAATTATCATGTCTGTAACTTTTAATATGTGTTAATATTAAATTCTCAGCATTTAAAGGAATGGCTAGAAAATTTCCTTCTGAATGCCCAAGGTTAAACTCCTACATCTTAAACCCATGTTTATTCACCGGATTAGGTACTTACCCTGTATTTAGATCTTTATGTCAAGCATTCAATTGAAAATGTTGGTGCTATTTATTTGAATTTTATATTCTCAACTACTATTTTCTCTCAGTAAGAATTCTTCATCTTTTTTAAGGATGATGATTTTAAAAAAAAAGAAATGAGCAATCACCTGGAGCTTTTAGCCATTATTCTAAGAACCACAAGCATTATAACACAGAGGAGATTGACTGCCATTTAAAGTATAGTAACTAGTATTCCAGGCAACATTATTTTTTTTTAGAAAATATTTCGGCATAGCCACAAAAAGTGATCATACCCAGATCAGGAAAAAAAGCAAGCAAAGAATTTGGGACATCCATCTACCATGGTAAACTTAGGTTTTAGGTAGGTGCTGCATGTTTCTCTGAGTGATAACTTTTACAATTAGAATCATCCTAATTTTTCCTAATCTGATATTTGAAATATTTTATGCCATGCTCTTAAAGACTTAGTCACAAATTCGATGTGACCATAGCTGGAGGCAGCCAAGCTGTGATGAGTACAGTTTTGAAGATCAATGACTTGCAGAATGGTCGTGGCATCTGCCTTAGTTCTCCTGTTTTATAGGCGTAAATAATTTGTAAATCTCTAAAATAAACGGTGATATTAAGATAATTTGTCTAATGAGCAGTAAGACGTCTATTTGTGTGAGGTATTTTCCAGTTTAATGGATAAGTAATGAATATTACTGAGAAAAATAAAATTATTTATTGGAGAGTTTGGCCACTAGAGAAAGAGCAAGGAATGATCTGCTGAATTGCTTTGGTCCCCTCCATAAAATACATTAATGAGCTATTTCGGAAGGTTGAGTATATGGATTCCCTCCTAGACCATTTTAATAGAAGCCTGGTTTTTTTAATGGAAATATTGATTTTGAGGAAAGGAGATGCTGCATTTTGGATCAATTTAACTATTTATATGAGGCCAGAATACTGAGCATAAATAAGAAAGTTGAGCATAAATAAGAAACATATATAATATTTTACAAGCACTATTGTCTCCAAATGATGAAGGGAAATGTGGGACCAGAACATTATGTTCTGGACCATGAGTGAGTCAATGCCACCTGTCAGGGACAGTGCTAAGAGCAGTGGGTTATTCTCTCTATTAATCTTCTTTCTGGACCTTGCTGCTTTCCAACATGTTAACCTTTTCATGGAACTTTTGTGGCCAGTCAGTTCAGCTCCCTGTTTAAACCTCTTAAGACTGAGAATTTTGTGAATTTTGTTTAAAGAAAGTCAAAGCATCTCCAAAAAAGTTAATGAAATTTTCAATGATATATAAGCCACCAAAACAATTGGCAGTTACTGTCTCATTACTGATGAATTTATATTTGGTATTTTTGTCATTTTTTTGTTAATTTCAGCTGTCAGCCAATGAATCTTTTAAAAGCATTTCCTTTCCCATTAGGAACTCTGTTACCAGGGTATTTTCCCCATGTAGGTTATTGTTCTCAATAGGTTCCCTTCTCACCTTCTGTTTTATAAGCAAAATCATTAGGTCTCCTTTTTGTTCTTCTTTAAACAGGCCTTTATAGACTTTCATAATTGTTCTTTGAAACCTCTTGAAGTGCAGACCTCATCACTTACACCAATATTTACTAGCAGCCATATTAGCCAGGAAGGAAATGTAATGCCTTTTTGCAGGCAATATCTCTGCCCACAAATAGGAATACATTAACCCTTTGAAGAACTGAACCTCCCACCACAGAAATGTTCACAGAGTTCTTTTTATCCTGGGTGTGTGAGTTTACATTTACATTTGGTGGTATGAACACAAATTGCTTTCATGCATCCAGATTATCAAGAAATCCAGACCACACTGTACCATTGAGCTGTCTTCTTCATGATTATCCCCGACATCAGCTTTTATGTTATCTGCAAATTATATCTGTAATGATTTTATGTTTCCAGATGAAGATGTTAAATGACATAAGGTCAAAAATATACCACCCTGAGATCTCAGGAAAAGTATATGTTCTCAGTATAGTAACTTCCATTTTGAGACCTTCTTTGTTTGGGCCATGCTGAATTTCTGTCAATATTATTTTAGAATCCAAATATTTGTTGCTTTACAAAAGCTTCATCAGCACATCTTTTATCAGATATTAAGCTATCTTGGCTAGCATTAATTATATTGTCCTCCTTTAACTGCTTATTAATAAAGATCCTGTGATGACCATCCCATTGTTGTATCTAGGGCCAATATCATGTTGTCAGAGCTGACTGGATTATTTCATTTGCCATTTGTTGAGTATTGATATTGTACTGGTTTTCATCTAGTTTTCTGGAACTTCTCTCCAGAAGATACATTAAAGATCAGCATTAATTGAGCAAGGAACCACTAGGCTGTCATAAAACTCTCAGCTATGAGTTAGCTGTGTGTATACTGATTGAAAAATATCTGACTGTAGTAGCTGTCACTGAATATCTTCCTGAGATATTGTTGAAAAGTACTATATTCTCATCACTTGATCAGAGCAGGTTATCCTGTTTTATTTCCTAAATGCAGAAAGTAATTATTTATTGAACTTTTCAACCTCTTCTGCACGATTTGTGATGGATACGATTTATAGATCCTCTGTTGTTCCTGGTATGTATTGAAACACATTTAAATTATCCTTAAATCTTCCAACAATTGATTTCTTTTTTCATCTATTTGCTCCTCACATAATCTTCATACATTTCCTGGCTTTAGTATCTTTAAATACTGGAATTTTAAACTATTTTTTAGGTTAGTGTACATTTGTCTTAGATTTGAAAAAATTGAGTTTATGGGAATTAGAAAAAAGAATTCTAAACAGCTTTCAGTTCATGTGACCATTTCTATGTTCAAATTATTTTCTCAGTCTGATTTAGCTTAGAAATATTTTCACATTATGAAATTGGCCTTTTAAAAATATCAGATCTGGTTTTGAGTTTGGGTTGCATGCCATCATTTTTGTAGCGAATGTGTAGACTCATCATAGCTTGACTTTTAAATTCCCTGACTTTTAGTTCCACCATCAGTCTTTCTCCATCTTCACTATGAGGTTTCATGTGGAACTTGCCAGTGTTGACTCTCTAAATTATTTTTCTGCTAAGGCATTTTAATGTAGTTTTAGGAGTTTCATGAACTTTTAGAACTAGCAGTTGCATGTTGTTGACATATGTCACATGAGGTCAGTCCCTGGTGAGAAGTCAGAAATTTTTTCTCCCCTTCACCTTAGAGATAGGAGGTTGTGTGGGTTAGTCATCCTGTTCGGCACCATGGCTTGACTGTCTCTTGCACCCAACAGTGAGGAAACCACTTTGATCCATACCCTTAGTCAGGATCATTTGCTTCCAACTTGGCAATGATGTAGATAATGTTGGGATTTATTACCAAGAAAAGCCCATACATCTTATTCATGGAGTGTCATTAGTCTGAAAAGACTGACCATGGGACAGCAGTGCAGCAGCATACTGGAAATCACAGTTTTATCATTGTGGATTTATTTGTAAGCAGGTAACAGGAGTGGAAAACTGAGCACCATGAAGACATGGAGCAAGCTCAATCAGACTGAAACGTTGATAACATTGGAGCCAGATTTTGCTTCAAGACTGTAAACCTTCTCTTCCACCAAACACCAAAGGTTTGGTTAGCTCTGTGAGGCTATCATTAAAAAGAGACCTCCAAGGAAAAGAAATAATTGAGGGAAAATATTGGAAGTTGGAGATCGTAGTCCTTATCAGCTGTAATTCTTTCATTTGTGATGAATCCTGAGAATGTGTACCTTGTGCCCAGACATTTTAATCTATTTTAAGATTTCTTTAATTGTATCAGTTTATGTTATTGGAGAAAAGAGGTCAGGATTAGGAAAGTGATTCTTCTGCACGCAGTGCTGGTGAGGCCACACATCAAGTGTTGTGTTCATTTCTGGGACACACTTCCTTCACTACAAGAAAGACAGTGAGGAGCTGGAACATGTCCAGAGAACACAACAGAGCTGAGGAAGGGTGTAGAGGATAAGGCCTGTGAGCAGCTAAAGGAGTTGGAATTGTTTAGCCTGGAGAATAGGAGGCTCAGGGATGGCCTTATCACCCTCTACAACTCCACGAAAGGAGGTTGTAGCCAGGTGGGGGTTGGCCTCTTCTCCCAGATAACAGGTGACAGGATGAGAGGAAATGACCTCAAACTGAGCCAGGGGAGGTTTAGGTTGGACATAAGGAAGAATTTCTTCATAGAAAGGGTTGTCAAGCGAAGACTGGCATTGTCCTTCTTCCTTTGACTTCAATTGCAAATATGACTTTTCAACAACTTTTAATCTGCTTTAATGCATGTGACCAGTAACCAAAGCATTAATCAGCCCCTGTATTTTACTGGTTTTATCACTGCACTACAGTAGCAATCAAGAAGAGGGAACTGACACATTTATGGCCTGTGGCTAAGCAATTAGGAGAATCAGTACTGGATTACATCATCTTAAAGCAGATTTGTTGTGAGTGAACTAAGTTAACTTTCACACCCTGGATATCACAACAGTTTTAATCTTTCAGTAACATCTTGTGTAAAAATTAATCATAAGCTTGGCTGGATTATTTCTGACACCCAGGAAAACATTATGAAAAGCCATTCTTGTGCCATTTTTTGATACATAAAGGATATGTAATAAATCTTCCCATTTTGCTTCACTGTTTGCAGAATTTAATCACAATGGCCCCAGTAAATGACACGTAAGTAAAATTCTCTGCAAATTATTAAAATATCTCTTACTTAAAAACAGATTATGAACACAACAATGAATTTGGCATCACTTTTCTAATAGAAAAAAATCCCTCATTCTTAAGCTTCAGGAAAATTCAGCTTAAAGAGACAGAGGAAGGAGTTATGTAATAAAATATGTCCCTCATTATGTAGAAATTCTGGTTTATTTTGAAAGTTAAAAGCCCTGGCTTGTGTTTTTTCTTCTCTACTTTTTTTTTTTAATTTGTGCTGCATAGCTGTATAAAATGCAACATAAGTAATTGGCAGAGAAAATTTTGTTGACAGGGAAGTTTTTACCCCAGTAAAGGTGATGCATGTCAGTGGAGTGTCCTTTCTGTCACCTCATGTGCTTGTATCAGAGACATTACTAATTTGGCAGGCAAAACTCTTCCACATCTATCCTCCTTTGGGGCTGGATGATTGCCCTGAATTCCTGTCTGTGTGAGTTGGCATTAGCATGTACTAACTATTGAGCTTGCGTCAGTGTTATCTAAGCCTGGCAATGCCCTGTTAAATCTGTGAGCATAGAGAAATCACTTCCAAATGGCTATTTCATGTGCACTTTTAATATGCATTTTAGAAGATTTCTTGATTTCAGTCATATTTATATAGCATTCCTGAAAAATAAAGGTAAATTCAAAAGTTTGTGAATACATTTTTATTGTATCTAAGTATCTAAGTAAAATAATGTGTGTATATATTATAGATACATGTTATTTTATAATATATATTACATGCATGTGTTTTATCTTATTAGGTGCAATATGATATGCATGTAACTCTGATTAAGATACTATTTTCTGTTCACTGGTAAAATATGGGCTGTATGCCAGAACAACAAGGCACAGTAAAAATCAGTGGGAGATGATTAAGACTAGGAGCTCATAGTGATGCAGCTTTGCATTTGGTGTATTGAAAAGTTCTTCACCCAAACAGACTTTCTTTTTATTGGCAAATAGCTTTCTCTGAAGTGTTCGATTAATATCTGAAAACTATCTACAAATAGATAAATCTAAGAAATTATTTAGAAACACTTCATTCTGTTTTCACATTAACAATAATGTAAAGCAGTTGTCAATAACTGCCACAAATGCTAAAAGCACCACCCAAATTTCCAAGAAGGACATGAAATTGCTGTTCTCCCCATTTTCCCCCAAAAAGAGGCATTCTTGCTGTTGCACTTGTTTGCTAGAAGAAAGGTAGACTACTGATTGGACTTACGGTAGGATTCCCTGAGACTCTCTACCAGAAGATAATTGCAACCTGTTGACATTGTTTAAAAGAAGATTAAAAATTATATGAAATGGTATCAGAGAGCTAGATAGTTCCATATTTGAAGGGAAGCAAGTATGGGGATACATGGCTTCAAACTGAGAGACAGAGCAGGTTTAGATTAGATATTAGGAAGAAATTCTTTACTGTGAGGTTGGGGAGGCAGTGGAGCAGGTTGCCCAGAGAAGCTGTGAATGCCCCATTCCTGGAAGTGTTCAAGGCAGGGTTGGATGGGGCTCTGAGCAACTTGGTCTAGTGGAAATTGTCCCTGCCCATGGCAGAGGGGTTGGAAGAAGATGATTTTTCCATCCAACCGAACCATTCTATATTTCTATGATAGAAATATCATAGAAATATCACCTCACATCAGGTGATATGGTGTCGTGGGAACTGCCATTTCTTTTCTAGATGGCTGCAAGTAAGTGGTTGAAAATAGCTGTGGAGTGATGTTAAGATGTGCTTTGTTTACACAAAGTTGTCAGATGTGTGGGAAGAGTTTTTCTGTTGAATGCTTGGCATGAACTTGGAAGAGTTATAACAGAGGGAAGTGGGCGGGTGTTGTTTTCCCTGAAAGCAATAGTGAAAGAACAAGTACTAGAAGGTTATTTGTCTGGATAAGCTAACAAGGCAGTTTCAGGGTTTAAAGATCATAACTTAAATATGTCGGCGTGTGGTGATACTTGCAATGAATAGAGTCCTGCCTCCTGCGGGTAAAGGAATATGAGTGCACATCCAAGGTCTGTAGTAGGAGAGGCAAAACACAAAAGAAAATCAGGGAAACAGACTGCACAACAGGTGGCAGCAGGAAGACCTGACAACTAGGAATCGATCTAGTTCTGAGGAGCCAGGTTCAAACACATGGCGCCTACATTACTTTGTAAAGGGAGGGTTGTGCACTGCAAGGTAAAAACAATTGCACAGCAGCTCCTCACTTCAATTCATAACATTCCTCCTCATCTGTCTGCCTTTGCATCAGGCTGGCCGTGTATTTGTTCTAAACCGGCATGTTTTGTGAGCTTTCTGCCCTGTGTAATTTTCTTCCTATCCCCTATTTTTATACCGAGGTGGCTTTAACGAAAGCTGTCTCCTTTGGTGTTGCTGGAGAAGGTTCTCCTTCAATTTCAGCAGTTCACAGTTAATGTGTAGACAAACGTACCCTGTAAGTGCTGCACAGAGAATAAAACGCCAGCCTTTATTTCGTGTCTTTATTTTTATTGTGCCCTTTTTAGTGTCTTAAATGAAGATATCATTAGGTCATGAGTCGCTGAAATTCACACAGATTCCTGAATAGGGCTATAAGATTTTGTCAGGCAGGGGTAATAGTTGATCATTTTAAGCAATCGAGTCACCTTTTCGAAAGCTTGATCCACTAATAAAACATCTGTGTAATAGTGAAATATGTTGTACAGTCACTTATGGCCTAAGCAGCATGCAAAGTATTTGCCACAAAAGCAAACAAGCTGGCAATTTCTGGCAGCATCTGGTGGAGCTGTGCTGGAATGGGCAGAAAGGGCATTTCTCCTTACTGCCATATCTTTATCACTGTTTGCAGGTTTTTTATCTTATCATATTCTCTGAATATCAATTGTATCAGTAAAATACAGAGGTATTAGCTTATCTACTCATATTCTCTAAAAAGGTGTTACCATTAAAAGTGTCATAATGCTGTTCAAAACAACAGATATTTCTGGACCATATCAATCTTATGAATGGCTAATGCTATTGCTAAATAGAAAATTTTGCATTTTTCAATGTACAAGCTTTGGCAAAACCAACGTAAATTTTCTGGGGCAATATAACTTTTCTATATTCAATTGTAGTTTAAATAAGGAGTAATTAAATTGCCACAGGCTTCTCACTTTAAGAACAATTTCAGAGGTATATAAATTCAATAGCATTGCCTGTTTCTAAAAGTTGACAGCCTCTGGAGCTATTTTCTATGCGTGGCCATACCTTCACAAGGACTCTCTCATATCAGGAGGAGAAAGTCATTCCAATTTGGGTAAGACTGATATATCAGCCCAGAAAGAGAAAATATGTCTTCACAGAGGATTATGTTCAAGTAAGTTTCTGGAATCTGGGGTTTTGAAGACAAGGGTTGTAAGGAAAGTCTAGAGGATGGCTAGCCAAAGTCAGATCACTAAACTCTGTTAAACTATAAAGACAGAAGTTTTACTTCTTTTACTCAATACACAAAATCCTTTCACAGCAAACAGGAGAGGGAGCCTGCACAGAGTCCACATCAACCCTAGAGATATATTAATTGCTGTACTGGATTGAGTAATTATTCTGTTAGGTAAAAGATGTACTTTTCCAAATCTTTTGAGTAGTTTTGCTGTGTCTGAAAACTAATCTGCTGAGAAGTTACAAATCCCCAAACCTCATCTTTATCTCAGCCAAAAATCGATTACCGACAACATTAAGCAACTTGAATACAAGACAAAATTTCAGGTATTCCTAACTCATATTACCTGATACGTTGTATTATTCTCTGAAATGCCTTTTTTTAGACTTCGTGTGTCTCTGTGGAAATGTCAGTATTTTTGTTATGTGGAATGATATATCCACTTACTCTTGCAGTGATTCTGTTGTGGTTGTAGTCTAACTAATACCTCCCCAAAGAAATCAGCTCTTATCTGCCTTCTCTCTGGAACTTGGTGAAGATATCATAGTCTGTAGGAAATAAGGTTAGAAGTGAGCTCCAAAGGTCATCTAATCTATCCCCATTACCTCAATATCACCTTCAGGGAATATGGCAATGGCATCTGCTCCTCTTTTGTATTGTAATTCTTCTCTGCTTCAAGACTTACTGGTGACAGAAACAGCATTTTTTGAAAAATGCAGGTGTTATTCCTGGAACAACTTCTCTCTTTTATTGGAGGAAAAAATGAAAAGTATTTTATGTTATCTCTCTATGGCACAAAGATTTCTGGATCATGTCTTAACACTACCAGTCTAGTCTATTCTCAGTATTTCTGAAGAAGAGCAAACTAAACAGAGGGGAAGCCCTAAATGAGGAACTCAGGATTTTTTCATCAAAGTGTTCTGTATTGAAATGTGCAAGAATGACACAGATGGATTTATCTGTGAAAAAAAACATGTTAGTTTTGGTGCATTTTCTGGTTTAGAAGACAGACAAAGATTTCTGTTTGATTTTATGTCAAACAGTCTCCTTTAAAAAATCCTGAAATTTCAAAATTTGATCTTCAAAACTCACCTTTACTCAGAAATTTAATTTTATAAATAGAAATAAACACTAGAATAATTCCATCTTTGAGAATATTTAAATCAATTATTTTCTTTGGTTGAATTCCTTTAGTTTTGGTTGGTTTTCCTTCTTTAGATTGTCAGTGTGTGATAATTTTAGACCAGGATGTAGACTTGAATGTTTCATAATGCCATAATTTGGAAAATAACCAAAAGTCAACAGACTTAAAAGTATAAAGATCATTGGTATGCTACAGAACTTGAATAAAATGTTGTTTCCTAATGGTTCTCTCCAGATAATAATCTGTCAAAATCACTTGTCGTGTCTGCTGTAATACAGGTCTTGATTTCTATATGCTTTGATTGAGATGCCTTACACCAGATGAGTGCAACTGGATATACCTTACTTTTGATTTCGAGTTTTATTGGGTAGCCATCCAAAAGGAAATACCTCCATCTATGTGTATTTAAGATCTAGGCAGCTAGGAATTGATACTTCTGAAAATTTAGATCTTAAACAGAAGATGCAAAACTGTTTTGGTATACAGAAGCAAATTTTTCATTCTCAAATAATTTTGAATATGATTTATTACACATTCTCAATGTAATTTTGAATGTACTTTTCTTCCGTCTTTGCCTTCATAGTTTCAGACTTGAAAAGATTGTTAAGATCATTGACAGTGTATCTAAAGAAGAGATAAACATACACACAGCTTTGAAAATCTGATCCTATAGAGCCAGTGTGTATCACTCTCTCATCTCCCTCTCTGATCTATTCAAATACCACCCTTCAGTGAACCTGAAGTGAGGATATTGTAATTCTTCAGACATTCTTGAAAAATTAATTTGATCCACAATCCATAATGTGCTTTTGTTTGAAAACTGACAAAAGAAATTAATTTTAGTAATTGTATCAAGAAGGTGTCATTGACTTCCCTTTCTAGATTCATCTGAAACCAGTATATCACAACTCAAAAGACTTCTTATAATAGCTAAATGTTTTTCTTGCCCACTGAGAATCACAGAGCATGAAAATGGCATGTTTTATTTTGCTAGTGTTTTGAATTAGAAGTTGATGGTCTTCCTTTTCAAGTATTTAAAATATTATCGTGTTATAATTCTATATTCAGTGAGACTGAATGAGAAGGTTGTGTGGTGTCACTTTATACAATTGCCATTTAATTTCTTATTTCTTTCTTGGCAAGTAAATACAATTTCTAAATGTAATTGGTGTAATTATATGCACTGAACAACTTTATGTTGAGCTTCATGTTATATCACATTTTCCATTTATATAGTTGATTTTAATTGTAAATTGCAGTCTTTAAAAGTCACTGCTTGTTTCCTTCTCTCATTAAAGAGGTTGACTGTTGTTGAACTCAGCTATATCTCCTACTTTAGTCAAAAACATTCTTTTCTATGCTGGTGTTCTTTTATCTACTTTGTATTAAAAGGAATGAATTTTTTTAGCATTCATATATCTGAAAAGGTAACTTAATCAAAATTTTGCCCCTATTTCCAATAAATGCACATAGTCATAAGCATGAAATTGCTTAACTTTAAAAAAAAGCCTATCCTGAAGTTAGGAAAAAACCCCAAACATTGACACTTCTGATATTTCTCTGATAATTGAGGTATAGGCTTTTAAAGAGTACCTATGTCATGAGTAGGGGGGAGAAGTGTGTAATCCCGCTAGATCCCATCAGCTTCTGTTACAGCTGTACAGTAGGATTGTCTTCCTTCCTTTTTCTTTTGGTGTTTTTATAGCAAATTCTAAGGTAAAACATA